>APFE030627914.1:121878-218281 GCA_000404065.3 Pinus taeda | reverse complement strand
GAATGAAACAACAGGCATATCAACATCGCAGTGAAAGAAGTTTTGATATAGGTGATTGGGTATTCTTAAGGCTACAACCATATAAGCAAATGTCCCTCAAGAAAGCTAAGAAGGATAATAAATTATCACCAAAGTATTATGGTCCGTACAAGGTGTTGAAAAGTATTGGTACTATGGAATACAAATTAGAGCTTCCTGTAGCTTATCGATTGCACCCAGTTTTCCATGTTTCATGTTTAAAGAAGGTTATAGGCGATAAGCTCCTAGTTCAAACAATATTGCCAGAACTTGACGAGGAAGGAAAAATTATATTGGAACCAGAAGTAGTCACAGAGACAAGAACTCGATGGCTACAAAATCGATCAATTTCAGAGTATCTTATCAAGTGGAAGAACTTATCTACTGAAGATTCCACATGGGAGGATGAGAATTTTATACAGAAGCATCTAGAACTACTCAAGCGTTGAGGACGACACTTTTCTAAAGGAGAGGGGCATGTTGGCTCCCTATAATACTAGTGATTACCTCATTACTATTGTAGTTGTACCCCTTATTAATATTGTTGTGCCCCTATTGTCCCAATATTGTTATTATTGTGCCCCATAGAATCCCTCTATTGTTATTTTTGTGGATTTATGTTATTATTGTTAGGTCGGCTGGGTTATATTGTGACTTCGTAGACTCCTATATATAGAAAGGAGGTTTTATCATTTGAATCGTCCAAGAATTGTTCATTTATGTAATGTAAAGGAGGTTGCCCCCTCTATTTTTTCTATCTTTTCTTGAGCTGGTTTCATAACACAAAACTTGGCATGAATCTCAATAATGCACAAGAATAAACGTTGCAGTAGTTAAGTGCACTCCATGAGTATATATTGCAAGCCCTACTACACATGAAAGTGGTTCATTTATAAAGAAATATCTAGCATGAAAATCATATCAAGACCATATTATTCCAAGAGGATTATTGGACTCTCTTTTATCACTATAGTTTTAAGTATTTTAAAGGGAAACTTGTGACTAGATGGTTGGGACCTTATTTTGTTGAGAAATCCCATGACAATTGTTTAGTTTATATCATAATAGTAGATTAAGAGCATATTCCACTTTTGGTGAATGGTTACCAACCAAAGTTCCATAAGAAGCCCCTCTTAAGGGCCAAATTTATTGTTTCAATAGGAAAATAGTTGAATATGATTGATATAATTAGAACTCCCAATCCATACAACCTCTCATTAAAAAAGGAAAGAACAAAAGAAAAATAATAAAAGAGGAAAATAGAAAAAAAGAAAAAAGAAAAAAAAACATTCAAGTGAAAAACTCCTTTAAGGCTTTTAAGGTGGTCTCATTATCTAAAAACATGTCTGAGGCAACCTGTGAGCCTGAGAAAAGGGGTGAAATAGTATTAAATATCCATGTTGAAAACCTCCTTTGAGGCCCCTAAGGAAAACATACTAGATCAAAACAACCATGAGGCAGCTAGTGGGTCTTAATGAAAGAAAAAAGAACAGAAAAATATCAATAAAAATATTATAAAAAATTCTCTTTTTCTAACATTTGTTTATATGCAAATGTCCAAAAAAGAAATCAATAGCGTATATAAAACTAGGAATCCTACACATTTGTTTCAAAACATTAAGCCATAAAATATTAGAAGGATCAAGAAGCCTCATTACTCTATTTTCATTCATTTCCTATCATCCATAACATCAATCCAACATTTTGAAGTCCTTTTAATTCATTTATGTCAATTTCGTAAAATGCTATAAGAAATTCGTGTAATGCTACATGATATCATAATATTGATAAAAATACACAGTCCAACTATTTTCTTTACCTATAAGTGGAAAAAAGGAATCAAGGGCTTCCTGATACTCATCCATTCTATTAACATGTCTTAGATGTTAGCCTTCCTGTCATTGTCCATCATTTTCTATCAACAACAACTCAAACTGCTATTCTTTTCCCTCTTAGTCACCATCAACATAATTTCCTACATCATCACCCACTTCTCTTGGAATTATCTTTTTTTGCTAGTGCAAGAGATGATCCTTTCATTAATTCAAAACTAATTTACATATTTTACACACCCCCACAAATAGAGTGGGTACCAAACCATGGTGAAGTCAACCAAGGCACGGAGAAAACAACCAAAACCAAAGGATTACAATCCTGGGAAAAGAGCCACCAAAAGTGCGCAGTTAAAAGTTAACTGAACCAGTGCTCGGACCAGAAACCTATAAAGCCAAACTTTATAAAAACTTGACGGTCTGACCTAAACACCTTGGCCCCACAAACAAGCCTGATGAAAAGCGACCGTCGATCTAAATCAGCAGATCCAAGAATGAAAAGGAATATCGTTGCACCCTAAATGCCACCATTTAACGTGCGATAACGACGGTTTTTCAAACTGTCCTGCTGCCACGTGTCCATCAAAGATTGTGATCACTGCTAAAAAGAAGATATCGCTTCCAACTCACGGGGCCTGCGAAAACCACCCGGGAAACAGGAAACTATTCCCATCCACACTACAAACTAGATTTCCAGAGATAATGTGCGACGAGGCCTTGATGGGTCTATCTGGAACCCTGAGAGGAGAGCCACCTGCATTGCAGTCACAGAGGCTTTGAGTGTGCTTGTTGCTACGACCAATAGACCGCCAAAGCTTACTATACCCTCTAAAACTTGAAGAGTCCACTCCTCTACTCATGCTGCTTCTGGGTTGTCAATATTACCTTCCAAGTACCTATTTCTAAACAACAACCTATCTTCTTCGACTTGATCATGGCATTTCGCCTTGAGATCCAGACTAGTTAGCTCTTGCTAGTTTGTTGCAAACTTTTCCTTTGCGTAATTCACTCCTTGATTGGCTAGGAGGTCCGCCAACTTATTGGTCGTCCTTCGAACATGTTTAAAAGTGATGGTGCAAAGGACTTGTAGGTGTTTGTGGATCCTTTGAAAGATCTAATTGAGCCTCTGGGTCTTGGAGACCTTCTCCGGAGCAGTACCCCAGCTGATCTTCTTAACTGAGTTAATGATTAACTCAGAATCCACTTCCACAATCACATTGTATCGATTATCTAGAAGCAAATATTCTAAACAATGTTCCATAGCCATAATTTCTGCCATATTGTTGGTGGCTTTTCCAAGATGGCCATGGAATATAAACAAGATATTCCCTTTTTCATCCCTTAAAACTCCGCCATGACCCATAGTACCCGGGTTGCCCTTTGAGGCTCCGTTAATGTTGAACTTTAAAAATACTTTGGGAGGAGGTTGCCAAAATTCAAGCTGTGAGTCTTTGAAAAGATTCTTCCCTCCCAAGCTTTGAGGAATCAACTTTTTTAGTCCAAGCTGGCAGAGAATCCTCCACTCAGAAGCCGATGGAGGATTCACAGGAGGATTTCGGACAATGGATCTTATATTATCTTGTAGTTGTTTTATGATCTGATTATGGAGGTACAGGGGCGGTATTTTTCCCCCTTGAATATCCTGTTATTTCTTTCCTTCCATGTGTTTCAGATTATGAAGCCTGGAGTTAGAGCCCAAGCTATGCTAAGAACTTCGTTATTCTTGAAATTTCTTCTCTAATTGTTCAGGGTGTTGGTAATGCTTCCAAGGTCCTGTCCAACTACTGAAATATGGAGGCAAAATAATCCCATAGCTTGGAGGGAAATGAGCAGTTGTTGAGAATATGCTCCATTTTTTTCTCATGCATTTTATAAAGCTGGCACCTTGAGGGCCCAAGAATGCCTCTTTTCCTAATGTTGTCCCAAGTCAAAATTTTCCTGTGTTGCACCAGCCATGTGAAGAGTTTAATTTTCATCAAACCTTGTTGTCTCCATAGTCTTTTCCAAGCTCTATCCAGAGCCTGGGAAGCCAAACCAAGGAGAATTGTTTTTGCCTCCTTAATATTATAAGCGCCCTCATTGTTATTGCCCCATCTTAGCTGGTCATCCCCTTCAGAGACAAATATTTTCCTTCTATCTAACTCTTGAATTATTACATCAGCTTTTTCTCTTAAGGGGTTGTCATTTCTAAGGTCAAAATTCCTCCATTCTCTCCACTTTCCTGCATTGTTGGTTCAATCCCAAAAAGCCTTAACTTTGATTAATCCTTTAGTGCCTGTCTCTGCCTTCAGTTCCTTTAATTCTTCTTTTAGTAGAATGAGTTCCTGTTTCCATCTGTCCTCCCAAAAAAGAGCTAAGTTTCCCCCTCTAATTTCCCAGAAGCCATTCTGTTGAACTAGACATCTATTATCCCAGGCCTTGTTCCATATATGTGATCCTTTGATATTACCATCCATTCTTATATGATCCTCACTAGGCCATGAACTGGCATATTTTTCTTTCCAAATTGTAGCCCATTGAGCCTTTGGTTCTTTTAGCCAGTGCCACCATAGTATAGCCCTTAGAGCTTTCATTAGAATTTCAGGATAATCTAATCCTAGTCCATAATTTTTGGGTTTACAGATTTTTTCCCAAGCTCCCAAGGCCCATTTTTCTTTACTTCCACCTTTCCCCAGAGGAAGTTTCTTTGAATGTTTCTGAAAAGCTGCAAAAATCCTTTGGGAGCTGGGAGAACAGAAAACATAAAAACTAGGATAGCTTGTAGAACAACCTTTGTGGGTACTAATCTGTTTGCCAGGTTTAAGGATCTAATCGTCCATTTTGTGATTTTGTCTTGTAGTTTGTTGATAATTGGCTCCCAGATACTTTTGAGTAGCAGCTTAGAAGTAAGAGGTATCCCTAAATATTTTGAGGGAAGAGAATCTCTTTGAAAGCCCAAAATTTTGGCAATGTTCTTTTGAATGGCAATATTAGTATTAAATAAAAATATCTTGGATTTGATGAGATTAACTTCCATACCTGAAGCCTTGGCAAATTCATTTAGAATTTGTTTGAATGCATGAGCTTCTTTGACTGTAGGGATTCCTTGCAGCATCGTGTCATCCACAAACTGTTGATGCGTCCACACCTAGCCCCTGTCAGAAAGTTGGAGACCTTTAATCTTACCCACTTCTTTGGAATGATTGATAGATCGACCTAGTACCTCCATCATAAGGATGAAGAGAAAGGGAGAGAGTGGGTCCCCTTGTCTGAGGCCTCTAGAGGGAAGAAATGTTTCAGATGGAGAGCCATTCACCAGAATAGAGAAACTTGAGGAAGTAATTAGGGCCAAGATCCATCTTACCCAGTTGTGATCAAACCCAAAGGCAATAAGTATTTTCCTCATATAGTTCCAACTTAGTTTATCATAGGCTTTAGCAATGTCCATTTGCATGACCATACCAACCTTTCGGTTGGTAGTCAGAGAATGAACCACCTCGTGAGCTTGAATATTATTGTTGATAATTTTTCTACCTTCCACATAACCGGCTTGTTCCACTGAAACCATATATGGAAGGAGAGGTTTTAGTCTATTGGCCACCACTTTTGAAATTATCTTGTAGACCACATTGCATAAAGCTATTGGCCTAAACATGTTTGGAGTCTGAGTAGTCTCCTGCTTGGGGATAAGAGCAATGAAAGAAGTGTTCATAGCTTTCAGAATAGCTTTATTTATCCTGGAATCTTCTACTACATTTAAAATATCCTTTTTAACAATGCTCCAACAGGCTTTGAAGAAATCAACATTGAAACCATCTAGGCCCAGTGCTTTACCATTTTGCATCTCTTTGAGCACCTCGCTGACTTCCTCCTCAGTTATTGGCTTATTGAGGTTGAAATTGTCCTCATTGGACACCAATGTAGGAATGTGTCTAGTGAAGTTTCTGATGGAATTCTCTCTGTTATAACAAGTTTCTTTGGAAATGCCTTGAAAGTGCTTGACCAGAGTTTTTTCAATTTCAGCATGAGAGTTGTGAAGAATGCCTCTCTCATCCTTGATCATTGAGATTCTGTTATGAACTCTATTTGCCATTGTGGATCTGTGGAAGAAGCTAGTATTTCTTTCTCCCTCTTTGAGCCATTGAACCCTCTATTTTTTCCCCCAAAATATTTCCTCTTGTTTACACAATTCCTCCCATTCTTGATGGTATTTAGTGACCTGCTCATTCCTGATTTCATCAAAGCCTTCTAAGATAAGGGCTTGGTTGAGCTCCTACATTTTTCCTTCTACTGCTTCTTTGGCAGTAAAAATGTTGCCATGTTCATTCTTGTTCCATTCCTTAAGCTTAAGCTTAATGTGTTTTAGTCTTTTTTGAAGGAGGAACATATTGGTGCCTTGGATATTCAAATCTTCAACCCACCATTTAGCAATATTACTATTGAAATCTGGATGAGAGAGCCAGAAGTTTTCAAAGTGAAAAGGTCTATTTCTTTGAGTACCAATACTCTGCATCTCTAGGTAAATTGGCCAGTGGTCAGATCCTCCAAAGGGTAGGATTCTTGCTGAGATTTCCTTATTATTGAGCATAAGATCCTTAGATATCATGAATCTATCCAGTTTTGAAGCCACCTGAGACTCTCCTCCTCTTTGTTGTTCCAAGTAAAAATTCCATTACTGGTTGTAATTTCCACTAACTTCATAATGTCTGTGAAAAACTAAAAACTCAGAGACTCTTGACTTTGAATTCTAGTTCCACCTTTTTTCTCTGAAAGTGATTTAATCATGTTAAAATCCCCTCCCAGTATCCATGGCTTACCTGCATGTCTATCCCTTAGTTCCTTCTGAGAATCAAGAAACTTTTGTTTTCCTTCCAATCTTTGGGGTCCATACACATTGGTGATTAGATAAGTTTCCTTATCTCTGATAGGATGGATAACCACAGAGAGATAATCATGATATGCCTCGGCATATAAAATTTCTATTTTCTTAGGATTCCAAAGGGTGAGAATACCTCCTACTGTATTCTCCACATTGACTTCCAAAAACTCATAGCTATTGAGTCACTTGCTATGAATCTCTTTTAATTTATGAGTGGAACATATAGTTTCCTGAATGAAGATCACATCTGGAGCTACTTGTTTCATTCTGTTACTAATCAGTCTCTCTTTCATTTTACTACCAAGACCTCTAATATTCCAAGAAGTAAACTTCATTATTAAATATTAGTGAAGGAGTAACTGGTTAGATCTTTCATCTTACCTGAGTTTATCATTAGCTTTCCACATTCCATTAATAGCTTGTTCTACTTTTTCTTGCCTCTTCTTTTTCCTGGGTTTCTAGGTGCTAAAACAGGTATGGGTCTTACCCTTTTTACCCCCTCATTGGCTCTGCTTTTCCTTTCTCCTTTACCTCTCCAGTCCTTTGTTTTGGGTTTTCCATAGATATAGCTGATGGACTTTATTGAGCTCCTCTAGAGGTAAAGAGTCAATCCCTTCTTTAGTTCCTTGATTCAAGAAATCTTCCAATTCAAGATTCTCTTTCTCAAGAATCTCCTGAAGTTCCTTGTCCTCCGTTTCCATTTCACTAGGGGTCATTTCTTGATCCATTTCTATTTCAGCATTGCTCATCATCGCTTATGTCTGCAGAATCTTATCTGGTGTTTGTTCCTCATCCTCTACTTTCTTTTCTTCCATTAGTTCTTCCCCTTTCGTCTGGTCTACTGTGTAATCTTCTTATTCCACTTCCAAGACTCAGAACCTATTTTGGTTGGTTTGTTGTCCTTCAGATTTCTGTGCTTTTATTCCCTTCTTGTTTCCCTTTCCTTTGTATGCTATTTTGTGAAAGCCTTCGGAGTCTTTCATAGCATTAGCTTTACTCTTATTCCCTATTCTGGTGAGAGGGAAATCTCTGAACAGGTTTCCATGTTCATGACATTTGTGGCATCTGAACGGAATATGTTCGTAGTCTATGGTTTGCACCCATTCTTCATCATGAACTTCCAAGATTATCTCATTTGGAAGAGCTCCAAGGAGATCCATCTCCACACAGATTCAAGAAAAGGAAGTATACTTTCCCCTCCTAGTGGCTTCAGAAGCTTTAACAAACTGACCTAGCTTATTTCCTATGGCTATTAATGATTCTGTTTGCCAATAATCAAGTGAAAGAGAATAGGGCCTTACCCAAACTGGGACTGAAGTGAAGGTCTCACGCTCTGGGACAAAATTCATGATCCAAGGTCGCATATAAAGACCTACAACAACAAAGAAGTATGGCCCACCTTCAAAAACTCTATCCTTGTCTTCGATATTCGCAAAAACCACAATAAAGAATCCCTTTGAACCTAGGTGTAGGTTAATGTTTCCTTTTGGTTTCCAGTGGTATCTTATCCACATTTGTAAGGATTTTTCAGTGGGCCATAAACCCATGAATTTGCAAATGATTTTATAGGTTTGCATGTATTCCCTATGCTCCTGCAACGCAGACTCACTTAACGTGACTCTGGGAATTACTACATCTTTGGGCTTACATGGGCCCATGTGTGCTTTGATTTTTGTTCCCTATTCCTTGTCTACTTCCTCATTCTCTTTAATATTATTTTTATCCTTGGATTCCTGTCCATTTTGTTCCTATGGGAAAGGAATCAAAATCTCATCTAGAAGGACCAAGCACTCAATTTTAAGGGATATAGGAGTGAAAAACGAAGCTACAAGAAAAATGTACAGAGCTACAAGAACACACAATAGATCCATAGGAATCTCCAAAAGGATCCTCATCCTATGACTCCTGATTGAGGTAGGGAATGTACTCCCTATTCAATTAGCACCTATATTATTGTTTGAGGTTGACAAGAAAATTATAGAGCTCATACATAGAAGCATATTGTAGAGTCTAAATGAGTTTATCATGTTGGAAGGGTGGAGGAATAATTTAAAAATATGGGAGAGGATATGGAAATCCTCATATTTATTGAATCAGAAAAGAGAGAACATGTGTATAGGGAGAACAAGTAGTTAAGATCCCAATTCTAATAAACCCAAAGACTACTAAAGGATAAAGAATCACAAATTGCAACTCTTGAAAGAAACTTAGGCATCGTGGCACACCCTTCCATGGAGATAGTGAGTTGTAGGAGACCATCCAAAACTTAGTCTCTATTTATAGAGGAGTAATGGTGCCAGTCCCATGTCAAAATTATAGCACAAATGGTTTCTCTCCCTCTGTAGGATTTTAGAGGGTTTATTTACTTTTCCCTTCAAAGTAGAATAGAGGAATAGACCAACATTGTAAATTTTTAAATTCACGACATGGTGCTTGTTGAGATGAACAATGGGAGTAAATGATAGGGATTTTTAACTATTTCGACCACCTGTGTCAAATGTTCGATGTGATACTCCTTGGTAGAGTTGTATACCAGTATATCGTCCAAATAGAAAATAACTATTGAATCTATAAAAGGGCACCATATATCATCTACTAACCTTATAAATTTAGTTGGTTCATTTCATATGGAAAATGGAATGACTAACCACTCATACAAACCTTACCTAGTTTTGAAGGTGGTCTTACATGTATCTTATTCTCTTACTAAAACTTGGTCACATTTAAACTTTAAGTCCAACTTGGTGAAGTATTTATCTTATAAAAATTGATCCAATTGATTGAATCTACTTTGGGTAGGGTATATCTATTCATGATAATAATTTTGTTCAACACTTGTAATCTATACACATTTACCAAATCCCATCCTTCTTTGGTACAATGATAATGGGTGATGTTAGCACTCCTTATTTTCCGAAGGGTGAGAAAGGAAACCAAAGATGTAACCATAGACCAACTTTTAACTTGGCAGTTAGCCCTACCAAATTAGAGAGGGCTCTCTCTAAAATCAACATCGCAGCAAATGAAAATGACTAGAGAACATTAACATTTTAGGCTAGGTATTAGCTCAGTAGGGTTTTGATTTAGGGTTTGCTTGATAAAGAGCACTAGGTTTAGGAACTAGGCCAAGTATTACAAAATATCAGTTGCAGTCATAGAATGAGGCAAGATAGATGTAACCAGTGACACAAAGTGATTTTTTATTGTACTGCGGTGAGGAGGAAATCATATAGAAGGAGTTAGGTGAGCATAATGAATTCACTTGTTTAGAATATGAAATGGTTATATGAGAATCTCAAACAAAAACAGAGCATTTAAACAATGTATTATGTTTAACACTTAAGAAACAATCATGAGAAGAAACATGGATATGGCTGCTAGAAACATCTAACAATAACATGCGTATGAATAATTGAAGAAAATAAAGTCACTGACCACAACACATGAATCCCAGGAAAATAGTTTCAATTGTATATTAATATTGCCAAAAATCAAGTACATTAGTTCCAAAATTTATCTACCTCTAGTAGCCAACCTTGTCTTTTGCTTAATTGTGATTACATATACATGAAAAAACATCATTTCCCCTCTAAGAGGTTGAATCCTCCTTCATAGGAATTGATTACTTGATACTCTCCAACCACAACCAAAAACTAGGGGAGTTAGAAACCACTTCCCCTTTTAAACTAACTAATTCTCAAAGCATTTGATTACAATATTATTTAGTACTATAACACCTAACAAGCTATTTTAAATTAGATAAGTTCATAAAGAAACTTTTCACATTAACCTAATTGGCCTTTACCAATTTACATGCATTGAAATTCTTCATTGACAGAAGTGCAACAAACTTCAATAGAAGCACAATAAAACTTTGCAGGATTATATGGAGGCCTTCCCAGAAGAGTGTTTTGCTATGAAAGATATGGATGGAAAGCTAAAGATGTCCTATACACAATGGATTCATTAAGCCATGTAAGAACCTCCTTCAAACCCATTAAAATATGATTTTAATACAAACTGTCCAAAAGCACATCGAGTGCCATGAAAAAGTCCCAGAAAGGTGAAAAATAGGCACACTTTGATCAATTTCTAAAAATTTATGACTCCTCAAGTGTCCCCATGTACTTTTGTGATATCCTTATACCATAATCTGTCTCGATATGCTTGAAAATTTACATTTGGACATCCTAAGGAAAACAGCAGCAACTACTCGCCACATTTTTGTAGACTAGTTTTACTGTTTCCACAAAAAACTTCAAAATTTTCAAAATTTTGAAAAAATTTGTCTCCTTTCATTTCTTTCTATCATGCCTTAAGAAAACTAGTGATGCATTAGCTAAGATGTTAAGGTTGTCCCTCTTCTTAAGCTTCCTTAGGGTTCTCTTCAATTTCTTATTCATGTCCTTAACCCTAACTTTACACACCATGTTCCTTGCATGGTAGTGTCTTTCCATATTTCTCTGCATGGAAATATCCTTGTTTGCCTTCTTCAAAAGCTTCTCTAGCTGTGCATTCACTTCTCAAACCAAAACTCTTTGTATTCTTCAATTTTAGCGGTTAAGGATTCATCTAAGGTTTTTATGGTTTGAGCAAGAGAGTGATTTTCTGATTTTTGATCCTTCTTGGCCATGGCTCTGATTGTAGGTCTTGTTGGTTGAACCTGAATGTTCTCCTCCAGCTATTCTACATCAATGATGGCCTCACCTTTATCCTTTGATTCTTTTCCTTGTTTCACTATGGTTTTCTTCAATTTCATGTTCTCTTGTTGTAAGAAAGCCACCATGTAGTTGGCTTTAGCTAGGTCATCCTTTAGTTCCCTAATTTGTGCCTCTTTCTCCTTTATTACGTCTTCTACTTCCTTATCTCCATGTTGTTCTACTAGGTTAGCCATCTCTATCTCAAGATGCTCCTCTTGATGATGTTGAAAGTGATAATCATCTCTATCTCTAGGTGATTCTTCTCTCATTGGTTCAACCTAAATTGTTTCTTCACTCACAAGTTCCTTAGGTAGTATTTTTTCTTTGAGACCTGGTTCTAGAATTAGGTCTAGGCATCTCCTCTTCTATTTCAGGAGCGAAAACCAACCTCGTACCTCTCTTGTAGGTCTTTGAAACCTCTACTCTAAGATGAGTTTTTTTCACTGATGGCATGCCTGATGATCCAACTCCTTATGGCCTAGAGGGTGATGAAGGAGTGCACTAACTCTTGGGTTGACTTGAGAGGTATAAGAGCAACTACCTCCAAGAAAGTCTCCCATGGCATGTTAATCTGCGCTAGCTGGTGGACGACTATTAGATTTACAAAGGCATGATGACAAATACTAGATTGATGGTTTCTTCCCTTTCATTGCACCTTCTCTATCATCTTTACCAAACTTCTAAATACGTAATTAGGTACGTTTAAGGGCTTTTGAGAAGTGAAATGCATCAACAACTTTATGTGATGCCCATATAGCTTGCTAAACCTCCCCTCACAAGTGAAGTACTTCATGATAACCTTCATCAAAGGGTTGTACTTGTCCAACAACTGTTTGCTAGGAAAAATGTGAGAAGGAGACTGCTTTTATTATGGTCTCAAGAACATTTTATAGTGCTCAAGGTCCAAGTACATCCCCTTGAACCAAATGTCACCTTCATTAGGGATAATAGTGGTTGATGTTATGACTTCTACTGACATTGAAAAGTTAACCCCTGCTATAGTGACATGATCTTTCCTGAAATTCATGGAAAATAAGCTTGTTAAAACTTGATGATAGCCTACCTCTTACACCTTTTGAAAAAACCCTAGGCAGCCTGCCTGTTCAAATGATCTTCTGATGAATTTTGATCCATTGACCTCTTGCATAGGATTTGGATCATATCTTGAGATCTTTCCTCCCTTAAAATTCATTTTCTCACTGGTATTTTCCATGATTTGACTTCACTTTTGAAAAAAAACCCTAATTTCCAACAAGAAAGGGCAAGGGCAAAACAGGGCTAAAAGCGCAACAAATTGAGGAAAGGGAATGGAGGGGAATGGGTATGGGAAAAACTTTGAATAAATAAAGGGGGTAAGGGATATGCATTAGGGACACCACGAAACTGGAATTTCTCAAAATGAGTGAGAAAAGAGGGGTGAAATAGGGAAAACATAGTCCTAGGCTAGAAGCGCAACAACTAGCTAGGTTTTTGAGGAAAAATGGAAAAATGAAGGGATTTGAGTACAGGGAATGATGGGAAGTGTTTGATGAGGCTATACATGGATATTTGGAATAAGAAAATAGGGAATTTATCCTAAAAATAAGCTAAAAAACATGATGATGCAAAATGCAGCAAAAACCTAGGCAAGGAGTTTAAGCAATTTTCTGAGGGACGAAACGGCATCAAGGCTTTGTGAATGCTTCACTTACCTGTTGAAATATGCTTTGAGGCACTGAGATGAAAACTGAACCTATTCTTTCCTCCTTCTGGCCTCCAAACAAAAAGCGTAACAACCTCCAGAAACGTAGCAAAAACCTCCAGAAACGCAGGAAACTAATTGGACAGAGCAGCGGTGGAGACTTTTGAAGCTCTGATTATTCTGGCAAGTATAAAAATGGCAGAGGGAAGCTCTTGAAACTTTTTAAAGGATGGAATGAATTTTTAGAATTCTTTGATGCTACTTTATGACATAAAAACTGGATTTTTGGCTTGATAGTGGAGTGACATCATGTGTACCTTTGAGAAAATGACTTTATGATATGATTTGACTACATCATTATTAATTCAATAGGAAGTTTTTCTTTGATTATTTTTTAAATCTTTATTCCCTAATTTTCTAACTCCCATGATGACGACCAAAATGGATGAGATGACTCCCTAAATGGATATTGATGACTAATACAATGATGACCATTAAATACATATTCTAGACATTCACCTATATGGTGACTCACTAACTCATTTGATGACCTATGATAGGAAATGATGACATGACCATGATGCTTGTTTGTGACCTTGAATACACTGGAGGGAGTAGCAATGACATCTATACCATGAATTAGGACCATTTGACAACCAAGAGATGTCAAATTTTATTTGGAAATATAGTAATTTGACCTAAGACTCTATAAATAGCATGAAAGAGTAAATTTGATCACTATGACTAATGGACACTAACATTGGCTCCAATGGGGATGACAACTCCTTTAGTAGGTGTCAATAACACCTTAGACCAGGTAGCTTTATCCATTGGGCAATGGAGTCATTGTAGCTACAATCTTCAAATTGTCTCAAATCAACCTGAAAGTCCAAATTTACATCGTTAACTGCAAATTCTATTGAAAAATGACACTGAAAAAGATGCTCAAAATGTTGAACTTATTCATTACATCTTACCTACCCTAAGTGATCCATAAATCACCTAATCAAGTAAAATGGGACAACCAATGGAACCATGCAAGAATTTTATCCACTAATTGAGTTCTTTGCATATGCATGTTTACGAGCAAAATAGAAATTTTTCATGATGATAGCTCCAATAAAAACTTGCAAATAAATCCAAATTTGGTAGGATTGAAAAATTTGGATCCCCTTGTTGATTCTAAAAATGGTGCAAAAGGATCTTCAAATAAATGTGCAATGAGGTTTAGCTCATCCGACAAATTGTAATTTTACTCTAGGTGGTCTTTATACCATGAATAAAAACTTTCCTTTTCATCCTTACTCTCCTACAATTCTAACATGTAATTGTTCTGATATGTACCCAAATTTTCGGATGTGATTTGTAATGAGGCTCCCGCTGAACAAGACAATAAAACCAGCGGCCTGATCAAGTTTTTATCATCTCTATTTTTGGGCTTATAGCTAGCTAATGGAGAACAACTTTGACTATAGATATCATCCAAAACATCAACCATTGGATCATGGAGAACCAGAGAAGACTCTAAACTTGTTATACATTAGTTCCAATGAAACTACATGATTTTCTATAGGCTTGTCATTCTTTTCTTCAGAGGTATTATCAAAAATTTTCTTCAAAAAACGAAATGAATCGAAACTTAATGGTATAAAATTATCCTACATCAATTCATAATATGTTTCAGGTTCTAAGCTTTCATCTGTGGTTTGAAACTCAATGTAACTCAGCAGTTGCGATTCTGGAGAAAAAGAAGCTTCCATATCACCAGTGACATCCTCAACTAATTCATGAGAAGTCTTCCCATTTATACTATTGACAACTCGCTTATTTGCTTGCTTATATTTTTCTCTTATTTTTGAAAATGAGGAGAAATAGAAGGGTAAGGAGTCCCAATCAAGAATTTCATTGTCTTACTCATGCTCAAAATCAAAGCTGAAAGACTTCTGATTTCTAACCTTGGGAAAGTTTTCTCTTAGAAATTGAAATGAAGCGAAACATAAGGGAAAATACCTGTCACTTGCTTTTAATTTTCTGCATTTTCTTCATTGATATCATGATTGATATGCATAGGCTGATTGAAATATTTGAGTTCTTGTAATTGAGCTTCTTCCTAAAAACATGTCATTGATTTCTTTGAAGAGTTAGCCTCAATTTTGACAACATAGTCATCATCATACTAATCATAATTGGTTAAATCATCCATATAAGTAACGTCATCAACCATGCACATTGGATCAACTGATTGCTTCTCCACAAGATGATTTTACATTTCATATTTGTATGTGGCTTGGAGTGAATACATAAAAAAATCATTTTCTGATCTATGTGGCTTGGAGTGAATACATAAAACAATCATTTTACCATTTCTTCTTCTATAATAAGCAGGACAGGGTATTTTTGAACAACAATTTCATCTCTCATGATGATCTTTTTCATGGTTTATTCCATTGTGCTTACCAAAATGTCATGTTTCACTTGTGAAGATGTCAGGTGCTCCTTCCCTATGTTCTCACTCTCTTTTGCCTTCAACTTTCACCTTTTGACCAACATATTTACTTCCACATCTATTGCATTGTCCGACATTTCTTTGAGTATTGTAATGTTCCTTTCTCTTAATTGAATTTCCATTGACGAATCAAAGGCATCTGGATAGTGTAAGAGAGCTAAACTAGGAGGCGGTTTTATATTAGCAGACATTGAATAATATACTTGAATGAACTTGGCAGAAAAGCGTTACACTGTTTCTCCTTACTATCTTTTCAAATGATTTTATTCTTCTAAAATCAGAAATGGATTCCTCTTGATCACCCATTTATCAAGCAAGACTTTTACAAACTGATGGAAATCGAAAATTCTTGTAGGTGGCAAGCTTTTGAACCATTTCTTGGCTTCACCTTGCAAAGATAAAGAAAAAATTCTGATACTAACATCATCTTCTTCAACCTCAAAAAGGTCGAGAAATTTTTCAAAACTCTGAATGTGTTTTTCAGCAATGATGTTACCATATTCTCCATTAAACCTGAGGAAATATTTGTAATAATTTTCATGGAAATCATGGAGTATAGGAGCTAAGATGAGAGGATTGTATCTATCTCAAATTTAAAAGGTGTAGGAGTATATACAAAAGCTGTAAAACTAGTCTTGATATATTGAGGCTCATGAAGATGAATATGGTCAACATAAGTTTCAGAAGAAAGGTCTTGACCAAGATCAAAAGTGAAAGGAGAATTTGTATTCACAATCTTCAAAGGAGAGGAACCAAATGTAGTTATGTGATCTTTTCTCAAATACAATATACATTGGAAAACCTTCTTGACATTCTCAGGAAAAGAGAAGAAATAATTAACATTAAATCATATTATGTGTTGAATGAAATTCCAAATTGAATACCTAATATTTCGATATTGTCTTTTCATGTTTCTGTTGGTAAGGTTCATCTTCCATTGGAGTCTTCAAATCAGGTTGAAATTTGATTAGAGTCGTTAGTTGAATGTTTCAGCCTTCATATGTGTCTGAACATTATCCACCATTAGTAAATAAAATCTTAATTTGATGATATTTCTAGTGGAATGTGAAACTATTCTCTCCTCGACAAGGACACCAAAATGTTAGCACTCTTTAGTTTCCCAAGGCTGAGAAAGGAAACCAAAGATGTAACCATAGACCAACTTTTAACTTGGTAGCTAGCCCTGCCAAATTAGAGAGGGCTCTCTTTAAAATAAACCTCACAGATAATGAAAGTGACTGGAGAACATTAAGTTTATAGGCTAGGTATTAGCTCAGTAGGGTTCTTATTTAGGGTTTGCAAGATAAACGACACTAGGTTTAGGAACTATGCCAAGTATTCCAAAAGATCAGTTGCAGTCATAGAATGAGGGAACATAGATGTAAGCATAGACACAAAGTGATTTTTCATTATAGTGTGGTGAGGAGGAAATAATATACAATGAGTGAAGTGAGAATAATGAATTCACTTGTTTAGAAGATGAAACACTTATACGAGAATATCAAACAAAACAAAGCATTTAAATAATGTATTTTGTTTAACACTTAGGAAACAGTCATGAGAAGAAACATGGATATGGCTACTAGAAACATCTAACAATCAAATGCATAAGAATAACTGAAGAAAAAAAATTCACTGACCACAACACATGAATCCCAGAAAAATAGTTGTAACTCTATATTAATCTTGCCAAAAATCAAGTACACCAGTTCCAAAATGTATCTACGTCTAGTATCTGACTCTGTTGTTTACTTAATTGTGACTACATATAGATGAAAAAACAACATTTCCCCTTTAAGGGGTCGAATCCTCCTTCATAGCAACATATTACTTAATACTCTCTAACCACAACCAAAAACTAGGGGTGTTAGAAACCATTTCCCCTTCTAAACTAACTGATTATCAAAGCATTTAATTACAATATTCTTCACTACAGTAACCCCTAAAAATATCTTTTACATCAGATAAGTTCATAAAGAAAATTTTTACATTAACCTAATTGACCGTTACCAACTTACATGCAATGAAATCCTTCATTGACAAACACACAACAAATTGGAGAGAAGCGCAAGAAGCTTCAACAAAAGTGCAAAAAAACTTTGGAGGATGACTTGGAGGCCTTCTAGGATGAGTTTTTCTACTAAAAAACATATGGATGAAAAGCTGAATATGTCCTCTACAAAATCAAGTCACTAAGACGTGCAAAAACCTCCTTCAAACACCTTGAAAATTGATTTAAAGACAAACTATCCAAAAGTGCAGTGAGTGCACTGGAAAAGTGGGAGAAAGGTGAAAAATAGGCACTCTTTGACCAATTTCTGAAAATTTATGACTCTCAAGTGTCCCCGTGTACTTTTCTAATATCCTTATGCCATAATATGTCTCCACATGCCTGAAACTTTGCATTTAAACCTCCTAAGGAAAAGCACAACAACTACTCGCTGCGTTTCTGTAGACTAGCTTTACTGTGTGCACAAAAAACTTCAAAATTTTTAAAATTTTGCAAACATTTGTCTCGTTTCCTTGATTTCTATCATGCCTTCAAACAACTAGTGATGCATCAAATAAGAGTTCAAGTTTATCCCTCTTCGTAATCTTCATTAGGGTTCTCTTGAGTTTCTTCTTCATGTTCTTAACCCTAAATTTACACACCATGTTCCTTGCATATTAATTTCTTGTCATATTTCTCTGCATGGAAATATCCTTGTTTGCCTTCTTCAAAAGCTTCTCTAGGTGCACATTCACTTTCTCAAACCAAAAATTCTTGTCTTCTTGAATTTCAATAGTTAAGGAGTCATCTAAGTTTTTTAGGATTTGAGGAGTAGATGGATTTTCTGCTTTCTGTCCCATAGTGGCCATGGATTTGGTTGTTGGTCACCTTGGTTGTACCTGAATTTTCTCCTCCAGTTGTTCTACATCAATGATGGCCTTACCTTTATCCTTTTCTACTTTTCTTTTCTGCACTATGGTTTTCTTCAATTTCCTATTCTGTTGTTGTAATAAAGCCACCTTGTAGTTGGGTTTAGCTACGTAATCCTTTAGTTCCCTAATCTATGTCTCTTTCTCCTTGATTATGTCTTCTTCTACCTTATCTCCATGTTCTCTTGCTAGGTTAGCCATCTCTATTTCAGGAGGTACCTCTTGATGATGTTGAAAGGGAGAATCATCTCTATCTCTAGGTGATTCTTCTCTCATTGTTTCAACCTGAATTGTTTCTTCACCCACAAGCTCCCTAGCTAGTCTTTTTTTCTTGAGACCTAGTTCTAGGTTTAGGTGTAAGAATCTCCTCTTCTATTTTAGGAGAAAAAACAAACCTCTTACCTTTCTTGTAGGTATTTGAAATCTCTACTATACGTTTAGTTTTTGTCAACGATGGCATGCTTGATGATCCAACTCCTTATGGTTTGGAGGTTGATAAAAGAGTGTGTTGAGTCTTGGTTTGACTTAAGACAAGTAGAAGAGAAGATACCTCTAGGAAAGTCTCCCATGGAATGTTGATTTGTGCTAGCTGGTGGAGGACTATTAGATTTACTAAGGCATGATGAAAAAGAATAGCTTGATGGTTTCCTCCCTTTGACTGCACCTTCTCTATCTTTAGGTTATTATTCTCTCATTGTTTCAACTCGAATTGTTTCTTCACCCACAAGCTCCCTAGGTAGTATTTATACTTTGAGACATAGTTCTAGGTTTAGGTCTAGGCATCTCCTGTTCTATTTTAGGAGAAAAAACCATCCTCTTAACTCTCTTGTAGGTCTTTCAAATCTCTACTCTAGGTTGAGTTTTTGTCACTGATGGCATGCTTGATGATCCGACTCCTTATGGCCTATAGGGTGATGAAGGAGTGCGCTGACTCTTGGGTTGACTTGAGACGGGTAGAAGAGAAACTACCTCCAAGAAAGCCTCCCATGGCATGATCTATGCTACCTAATGGAGGACTGTTAGCTTTACTAAGGCATGATGAAAAAGGCTATCTTGATGTTTTCTTCCCTTTGACTGCACCTTCTCTTTCATCTTTACCCAACTTCTAAATAGGTGATTAGGTAGGTTTAAGGGCTTTTGAGAGGTCAAATGCATCAAGAACCTGATGCGATATTGATATATGTTGCTAAACCTCCCTTGAAAAGTGAAGTACGTCATGATAATCTTCATCAAAGGGATGTACTTGTCCAGCAACTGTCTACTAGGAAAAATGTGAGAAGGAGACTCCTTGTATTGTGGTTTCAAGAACATTTTATAGTGCTAAATGTCCAAGTCCATCTACTTGAACCAAATCTCACCTTCATCAGGGATAGTAGTGGCTAATGCTAATACTTCTGCTAACACTAAAAATTTGACCCCTGCTATAGTGACATGCTATTTGCTGAAATTCATGGAAAATAGGGTTGCTAAAACTTGATGATAGCCTACCACTTGCACCTTTAGACAAAACCCTAGGAAGCATGCCTACTCAAATGATCTTCTGATGAATTCTAATCCATTGACCACTTGCATAGGATATGGCTCATATATTGAGATATTTCTTCCCTTAAAATTCATTTTCTCATTTGTATTTTCCATGATTTGACTTCACTTTTGACAAAAACCCTAATTTCCAACAAGAAAGGGCAAGGGAAAAACAGGGCTAAAAGTGCAGCAAATTGAGGGAAGGGAATTGAGGGGAAGCAAGATAGGAAATTTTTTTAATAAAGTATGGGGTGTAGGGATATGTGTTAGGGACACCACGATAGCAGAATTTCTCAAATGAGTGAGAAAAGAGGGGTGAAACAGGGAAAACACATTCCTAGGCTAGAAGCACAACAACTAGCTAGGTTTTTGAGGAAGAAAGGAAAAATGAAGGAATTTAAGTACGAGGAATGATGGGAAGTGTTTGATGAGGGTATACACAGATATGTGGAATTAGAAACTAGGGAATTTATTCTGAAAATAAGCTAAGAACCATGAAGATGCAAAAACGCAATAAGGAAGCACAACAAAACCCTAGGAAAGGAGTTCAACCAGTTTTCTGAGGGACAAAACTGCATCAAGGGTTTGTGAATGCTTCACTTACCTGTTCAAAGATGCTTTGATACATTGAGAGGAAAATTGAACCTATTCTTTCCTCCTTTTGGCCTCAAATTAAAAAGCGCAACAACGTCCAGAAACGCAGCAAAAATCTCCAGAACACAACAAACTAATCAGACCGAGTAGTAGTGGATAATTTCAAAGTTTCAATTGCTTTGGAAAGTATGAAAATCGTAGAAACAATCTCTTGGAATGTTTTAAGGGATGGAATGAATTTTTATAATGCTTGGATGCTACTTTATGACTTAGAAACTCTATTTTTGGCTTCATAGTGGAGTGACATCATGTGTACCTTTGAGAAAATGACTTTATGATATTATTTGACTGCAACATTATTACTTCCATAGGAAATGTTACATTGATTATTTTTTAAAACTTTATTCCCTAATTTTCTAACTCCCATGATGATGACCAAAGTCGATGAAATGACTCCCTAAATGGGTATTAATGAATAATACAATGATGACCATCAAATATATATTCTAGACCATGACTTATATGGTGACCCGCTAACTCACTTGATGACCTATGACAAGAAATTATGACATGACCATGATGGTTGTTTGTGACCATGAATACACTGGAGGGAGTATGAATGACAACTATACCATGACTTAGGACCATTTGACAACCAAGAGATGTCAAATTTTATTTGAAAATATAATAATTTGACCTAAGACTCTATAAACAACTTAAAAGAGTAAATTTGATCACTATGACTAATGAACACTAATAGGTGACCCACATGCTAATGTACATATTCAAATGAAACCATATTCTAATAGCTACTATAATTATTTCTTTACCACACTTGTCTCTATAACATCATGTAGAATCTAATTTTTCGCAATGTGGAGTCTAGCAATAGTGAAAACTCGTACTCCATTTCCCTCTTAGGTGGTATCGCATTAGGATCCTAGAGAAAAGCCATGTATTATTGTAGAAACTCTTCCAATTGTTTCTTTTATTTATTATTACACTCCTCTAGTGATTCCTTTGCCCCTAATAACTCTTCTATAGACTAATTTTCTCCTAAAAACAATAAAAAATACTTCTTTCTTGAACTAATTAATTTTTTGGCTTGGTTGGCAATAAGAGTGAAATTTTGGACTTATCTTTGTGATTTTTTATTGTGAAGGAATTTTCTTAGTTATGAGGTAGTACTGATTGGCACTCTAAATGAATATTTCATCTTGCATGTATATATAGGCACTTGCAAACACAATTCCACATGAATAAAGGGAAACTACATCTAGTTATATTTTGTCATGAAAATTGACACACATAACAAATATAATTTTTCATTTTTTTGTTCCCTTTATATCTACATCCTTATTTACCCATCCTAATCGATACGGGATTGGATGATCCTAAGATTTAAATCTTAATTCATTTACAATTTATGTCACATTCTAATAGGGCATCAATCTTACTATTTTTAAACCATATATTTATTTAAAATAACCTAGTATTTTCATTCTCTTCATATTTATGAAGAATAATTAGATTCACCTCCTTATGAACTAATGTACATATGATATTAAAATTCACAACCAAGCTATTTCGACCTAGATTCTCAAATTAGTCTCCATGAGATTCTTTTTCTTATTATCTTTCCCTTTTTTCTATGGGTTAAGCTCTAGATTGAACTTGCTCCACTACTCCTTTATATGAATGTAAAATTTTATAGTAGTTGTTGGGATATTTGTAATGGTGTGTTGTGACTTCTGCCTTTTTATCTCCCCCCATTCCACTTCTTATTTCCATCCTTAGAAGTTCCCTACAGCTCATTCTGCTCCAATCCACCTAATTTCCCTCTCTTTTTACCTATGTTCTCTATCTATTTTTCCTATGCACAAGCCTCGTCCAATGATCTAATCTTAAAAAATATCATTTTCTTCTATAAATGTATATTTAGATCCTGTATAAAATTGAGGAGTACACGTAGGTTCTTTGTCTTGATACCGGGAATTATTGTCATCTTTCTCAATTCCATGATATAATCATCTACACACTGCCCCTACCCCTACTTCTTCTTGAATTAGTTTCAATGGATCCAATAGTCCTATACATACACAACAGGATAAAATTGTGCATTTATGAGGATTTCAAACTCTTGTATCCACATGAGGATCTCTCTCCAACCTCAAGATCTTTGTTTGGCATTCCCATTAAGGTAAGGCATTAATCTCTAATTTTAGTCACGTAAGTGAAATAGTGTGTTCTTCCCCTATATTATGAACATGAAAATATAGTTCTAGTGTATGAAACTAATGACTTGACTCTAGATCATTGATATCATCCTGACATGTCTTGATATAGAAATTCACCTCCATTTTGAAAGGAGACTACAAATGGTTCACAACACTCAAACATGGTTAATCCTTTCTAGTTTCTTTGTTTGGATCCTTCTCTATCTGTTTAAGATCGGTTAATATCCTAATTGATCATTCCTTTGCATTAGAGCCCCCATGTTCTGATAATAACCACAAATTATTGGTTATGAACACCATGAGTAGGATCACATTATGGTTTATAACTGCAGCTAGTTCTTCGAGCCTTAAAATCCTCTTCTTTGTAGGATTGAGATGGTTATTCACCAATTCATCAGCCATGAATAAGGTTTTATAGCTTTTGACTTAACCATTATCGATCCCATGCAACTCCCCATAATATATCGAATAAAATGTACTCTAATATCAATACTAGATTCGTAAATTTCCATGTATATTCCATTAGGGAATTCATCACACCATTTATACTCAAATATGTTATAAGTCTATAGTATGAGGGTTTATTTCTCATTATATTTTTTTCATCTATTAATTATTGTTTATTTCACATGTATCAAATTTATAATAATGCATAAAATAGAGAACAATGGAATAAAAATTTACAAACCAAAATTGACACAAGATGTATAATGGGAAAGACTTCTGGTACAAAACCTGGTTGGAAGATAAATACACTCTACTCCCTTTCTCTAAATGGAAAGTAGATGTAGGTATAAATAAGTAAACATGCATCATGTGGTTTACTAGAGTGCAAACTTCCTCTCTAAATGGTATCTCCATATCCCTCTTGGCTACTTTTCTTATTTTTATAACAAAATGCACTTGAAAAGAATGGAATCCATTTTCCTAGCCCATTTTCCATGAGTAATGGGACCTAACAAAGCATCTTCTCAAATCATGGTTATCAAACACGAAAGATAAAATATTTAGTGGCATAAATTTTACATATAAACTCCAATTGAGGAGATTCTTGAAACATTGAAAATGTATCATTAGGTAGAATAGGAGAAAATGGTGTTGCATCAAAGCATCATATTTTAACCCCACAAAACATGTCATTTAATGCCTCAAACGACTCCAAGAATGTTTGAGATCCATATTTGTCAAACTGGGTATCACTAGTAAAAACAGTCCTTTGAGCTGATTGCTCTACCATTTCCACTCTAAAAGAATTGATATGGGTGGCAAACAATATAACAATCCCAATCCAAATAAATCCACAAGATTACCTTGTTTTAGTTTTATTTTTTATTTTCTTTTAAATAATCCATTCGTGAAGATCTAAATAATTATCTATCCATTTTAAATGACTCCATATATACATATTTATAGAGATCGGAGATTATAAAAGTAATTTAATAGTGTTTTTTTTAGTGGTGATTCTACAATATGGTTATGTCTAAGAATAACACCCAAATAGGGCATCCAATTAAATTGGTGACTTCACATCTAGGACTTCGTTAAAAACACACCCAATCACCATGTATCCAAGACCATGTGGACAATAATTTAATAGTTATAATAACCGAACCATATATAAAAATAAAAATAAAAATAAAATGCTAACACAATTTTTAGATGAACTAGGGCCTTATATAGAGGAAGTGAGTTATTCCATTACTTAAAAGGAACTGGCTCCCTTAAATTTATTAAAAACTAATGAATGTCAAAAATCGTCATCTAAGATGGAAACATACTAATTGTGGTAAGAAATTAGGAAGATAATTTTGTAATAAAAATATGTAATACTATTATTTTTATATACAAAATATAACTATTTATACTATTATAGATAAATATCAAGATTATAATTCCACCCTTTTTTATGATAATTTCTTAATTACAAATTCTTGAGGTTTATCTCAATCAGTTGAGGTTACATTAAAGCACCTTTGTTATTGAGAGGTGAGAGGTTGAATTATCTTAACACTATTGGTGACAGGATCAATGTTTAAGCTGACAGGAAGTGATCCCTTCATGTGGATTTCCCTAGTAAAAATATTTCATGGATGTAGTAGTCACCAATCTTTATGGTCCATGAACCACATAGGAAAAATAATCTTAATTAACTCAAAATATAATTGTAAAATCTCATCAATTTTTCTTTTTTATTTGCAATTACTCATTCCTCATGTGGCATATAAACTTCTTGTAAATTGTTTTTATATGTCCCAAGTCTCTAATTTTCAAACATTTAATCTATCCAATATCGAATTTTCAAACCTTAATGTATGATAATTCGTTTGACATGCATGAAGTTTTCAACAAAATATCTAAACAACCTAGCAAGTATGAGAGTTTGAAGGATGTACACAAAGTGTTTTCCTAAATAATTTAATATAATATATAGTCATATATTACTATAATTCCACATTATCCTAGTTCTAAATAACATAAATTAACATAAAAGTCTAGATTAATAACCATTATCTTTCAACTTATAACCTCTTTGTCAAAAGGATTTCCAAACATGGGGCTTTAATGTGCTCAAATAGGGAAGTGAATACCACATGCATTAATATCCCTATATATGTTATGAAAAACATAGTTCGCTCATATAAAATACAAAGTTATCTTGAATTTAATAAGAAAATTATAAGTCATTATGCATAATTATGTTGCACATATATTCTCCCTTTTTTAATGAGAGGATTTGATTTTGTCTCTCCTTGAACCTAATGCATCGAGCAAAGCGGTATTTTCCTTGTGTTGAGTATTCACTACCTCACTCATGTAGTCATAGTACTTGGTTGTGTTATTCACTAGCTCCAAACAACTGGAAATCAAGAAATAATCCCAATGGTGGTTGGACCTCACTCTATATCCCTAAGGAAACTGTGATAATAACCAAGAGCTCCCATTCAAAATGGTCCCATGAATTCATGATTGTTTTCAAGCATAACAACCAATGGTGTTGGTGAATTGCGAAAGAGGTACTCATGACATCAACAACGGGGGGCATAATGTAAGTTTTTGCTCTCATTTTAACTCACTTAATTGAATGGTGGAGAATCCCTAGTAGAATCCCATGGATCCTATAAATGAAGAGGGGTATCCCTATATGATGTTAGTGTAGGGATGAGGGTTTTCAATGGCTATAACACATCAATTGAATCAATGAATCCCATTTGTTGTATCCTTTAATCAATGTTTGCTTCGAACTCTACCTTATGGCTTGGTAAAACTATTACACATTGATCCACATGCGACCCTTACCTTATGACCTGACAAGTCTCTCGTACAACAATCCACCCTTGAACATTGTTTGAATGATGATACTTGTGGCCCTACCATTACAGTTTGGTTTCAATATGGCATGAATACTTGGTGCACATGCTCATATGTCATTGCCGTTATCTATATTCCAATTCTTGTGCTAAAAAAATACAATCAAAACCTATATTCTACCACAATTCCTATGTACAGGTTTATACAAAAGAGAAATATTATCAATGCAAATAATTAATAAACCATTTTTAGAGATACATCTAAAATTACACCCCAAACATAATGCTCGGAGAATCAGTTGTATTTTAATAAAAACTTAGTTCCAATTCTCATTCATTAAACATTAATAATATCAAAGATTACATAGCTTACATCCACACTTTGCAAGAGCTCTTGCACTCCTATTCAGGGTCTATGAGCTCTAGTCTCCCCTACTGACCCTTCTTTACTCTAATGTTAAATATCTTCACTACCACCACACATATATTACCTATATATAATTTTTACAAACCATAAATATCATAATAAAATCAAGTGTTTGGAAATATTTACCAACAATACAACCACATCAATCTAACACTTATCATTTTTGCAAATGCCCATTTAGCCAAAATACCATCTCACAAAAACAACCTAACCACCCATATTTTTCTAGAATATAGATACTTGTATTTACATCAGATTGTCTAATTTTATACAACTTGAACCAAAGGGAAACGTCTTTCCCCTTAGATATTACATGACCCCCTTGGGCCTAATCACAATGGCTTTCCTCGGTTGATCGGCCGACATCATAACCACATGCATCCACTATGCTAATCTCATTTGGAAGAGGCCATACGATTAGAGCTTGTGATATGTGACTAATATACATAAACTCTCTATAGTGAAAAATATTTTCAAGTATTTACATCAGATTGTCTACTTATATAGAACTTGAACCAGAGGGAAACGTCTTTCCCCTTAGATATTACATGACCCCCTTGGGCCTAATCACAATGGGTTTCCTCGGTTGATCGGCCGACGTCATAACCACATCCATCCACTATTCTAATATCATTTGGAAGAGGCCATACGATTAGAGCTTGGGATATGTCAATAATATACATAAACTCTCTATAGTGAAAAATATTTTCAAATTGGACATGTCAATACTATACATAAACTCTCTATAGTGAAAAATATTTTCAAATTGGACGGAGTTCCATACTAGTTCAAAATAGATTTTTAATAATAGATTGATGAGGTACCAATTAAAATCAATACTTGTATATTTCAAGGAAGAATCTCGTAAATATAACTTACAGCCTCCATAACAACCATTACTACAATTATTTACAAGAAAACATTTGGACATATTATAACCACAAATGCACTTAAATTTGAAAGCATATCTTAACATCCATATTTAAAGCAATATTTTTATGACAAACGCAGGTCTAGGATTAAATTTCTTGATTATATTATCACTTGAATAGATCCCTCAATTGATTACAAATCTATAGTTTATGTGTTTTGTAAAAGCCTAGTGCTATAATTTTACAACTTGGTATGTGGTGTGGATTCATTAAATGATAGATGAATGGATCTTAGGTCTATAGTTTTATGCATTTGAAAATATCTCATAGGATTAGTTCTAACTAAAATCTTCATAAGAAAATGGCTACATAACTAGGGTTTATGGAACGAGGAAGAATACGACTTCACTATTTTTCTTTTTTTTCATTTTTAATATGTATATCTATATCTAATTAAAGATGAGAACTAGATAATACCATTTATATAAGCATTATATAAGAAATACACCTCTATAGATCTAATTTTACAAGACCCAAATCTAATTTTGAACAATATAATATGATGTTGTAAATTTCAAATCAGATTCTTGTATATTTATAATTTATTTTATTGCGTAAAACATGTAGGATTGTCTATAGGCTGATCTTGTGCTCTGATACTACACGTAACATCCTAATCTGAGATGTTAATATATATATATATATTTTTTTTTTTATATTAAATTTCATAAACACTAATACTTCAAATCAGATTCTTGTATATTAATAATTTATTAACATCCCAATCTGAGATGTTAATTATTTTTTATATTAAATTTCACAAACACTAATATTTTAAATCAGATTCTTGTATATTCATAATTTATTTTATTGTGTAAGACATGTAGAATTGTCGATAGGTCCTAAAGGTTGATCTTGTGCTCAGATACTACACGTAACATCCCAATCTGAGATGTTAATTCTTTTTTATATTAAATTTCATAAACACTAATAAGTATTAGCACATAATCACAGTAAAACATATTAGAATAAGTTAAGAAACAAAATGGAGCTGGAATAGTTAGTATCGTAAGAATATAAAAATGCAACTTATCTTATTAGTAACAACTATTAGATAGCTACAAATTATAAATTGGCATGGGATTCTATACTAAAACAACTAATTTTAGCAAGATATCAAAGCTGAAAATATTTTTATTTCATATTAGTTACAATTTCAATAACATAAAGCTATACAACGCATTTGGTTTCACAAAATTGTTTAACATTTTATAGTGAACATATCAACAAGTTTGTTATATTAAATGTAAGAATGTATACCAATTTTACACAAAGAGTATCATTGACCTTTAAGTTTTGTATTTGAGAGTTATAAATGATTACAAAAGTAGTCTAATGTCCATTGAAGACATCTATATCATGTTATCGAGTTAGACCTGGATTATCTCGAAATTCCTTGAATATTTGTATGTTTGAATTGAGGCTTTTGTGATCCATATCAAGTTTATGAGAATTTTTTTAGCGTAAATCACATGATATTTCATTTGTTGATGCGTTTCATATTGGGTTTGAAATGCGTCGACAAATGAAATATTATATTTGTATGCTTATCAAATATGTTGAATCACTAACTAACATCTCAACTCAATCCCCTTGAGTGCTATTTTTTCTCGCCAACCCCTAAGCTACAATAAGGTTATATGAAATGTGAATAAGCTAGTACAATAGAGGTGATCTCTCTAGCTCAAGAAGTTTCCACTCAATGAGGTAACTCCACTCGTACAAAACTCACAACATGTCTTAACTTAGTCACATAATAATATATTCATTATTTGAACAATTTTGCAACACTACAATATTTATGATACACATTTAATAGATTTGTCTTCTTTTATAGAGTCTTTTGTTGCCACTTAAATCTCATCCCCATATTATCTCCTTTATTGTTATTATTTCATTATTAATTTTTTATAATTATCTTTATATCCTTATTTTCCTTTAATTTCTCTTTCTTATTTTATGGTTTTCCATTAAATTTCTTTATTTTATTATTTATTTTAATTTCCTCTATTTATTATTTTCTTTTCTTAGTTATCTCATCATCTCAATTCTATACATATTTACAAGAAATATTTTCTTGAATATCATTTTTCTCAAGTTATAAATTGATTTTTCTAATTTTTAATTTGATTCTCACATCCATTTTTAGGCATATTATACCTCAACTATATATATATATATATATGTTAAGCTTGGTAGGTTCTCATTTTCTATTAAATTTAATCAAAAAGTTACAACTATCTGAGAGATTTGTTAGGTAGCCTTAAATTTCCCTGTAGAAAACCAAGTCTATCGGCTGCCTAGAAACATGGAATTTCATCCAAAATCGAAACATTTTGATTGTTCATATCCAAGCTATGTAAGATTAAATGTCCATTTCTATTTTCCTATTTAGCTGCAAACTAACATAACTGTAATTACAACTGAAAGTAAATGCTATCAGCATCAAAAACTAATACAAGAGACCTTGGTTCACTGATCTTTATCCTATGCTAAGGCAAAATCCACTGGTGTTGGGTTTTTGACATTCAACCCCTGAAGCTCATCTGTTGGCAAGATGCAAGGTAAATGTTTCTCAATTTGCTGGAGGTGACCATCTTGTTTCTACAACTGAAACATGATTTTCTGAAGTTCCCTTTTGTAGTCTGGGAATGTATAGACTGCAACATCCATGGTCAAGGAAGTTTGTTCCACAACCTTGCCTAGGATTCCTTTCATTAACCAGTAAAGGAGGAGGGTGTGTTTGAACTATGTTATTCTACAACAGGTGTGACTGAGATCTGGTACTAAGACTCGCTAATCCTTAGCTTTAATTTCCATGGAGCCTGCCTGCTAATTCAGGTCGGCCTCCCATTTTTCCATGAGGTGTCGAATGTGCTCATGGTATGATTCTACCACTTCATTAATAATGTTCACCATCCACTTGTGGCCTCTTACCATGCCTCTCATATTACAGGACTCCCCTTCCTCATATTTTTCTCTGGCTTTCCTGCCTTGGCCTCGGCCGCACGGAGCTAGGCCACATGTGCTTGGCGCTGCCCAGACCATCTTAACTCACCCCTGATAATATACTCTATGGAAGTGGAAGCATTTCAATGGGTTGAGCCACCTCCTTGCAGGTTTCTTGGGACTTGTGCCTTGCAATTTATCTATACACAGTCCACCTAACATGCATAAAAACTAGCCTAGTTGTTCACCATCCAAATTAGGTTCAAAACAATTTTTGATTTGATTTCAGGAGACAACACTGACAATTTCAGATGATGCACTATTATTTCCAAGCTCCTGGCCCCATACATTACCCCTCTGATGCAAGAAGTTAGTTAGCTCTCCCTTAGCCCCGCTTCTATCATACTTGCAACACCCATCAGGCACATTCCCTAATGGTTATGCCTCGCTCTGTTGCATAACTGAGGCCACTGTATCCCCCAGTCGATCCATCATAGTGATGTTTATGTCCCTCCTGCTTTCAACTGCAACCTAAAGCCTTTCGGTTGAGAGTTCAGCGAGCCTAAAAATTGAAACTCCCCACCTCGCCTACACTCTCTAGCAAACCTCCCAACATGCATGATGAGGAGGATCCCTTGGAGGGAAAGGAAAATTCCAAAAAGTAGGGAAATGGTGGCACCTCGAGACTAGTTTCCACTGCGGACCCCCAGACTTAGTATTAAACAAAACAAAGCAGGACTTAGACTTACACAACCCCTTCAACTGATACCAATCCAACCCAAACCATAAACCCAAAAGACTTCCAACATTGCAACATACAACATGCCAATTCACCCTTGCTATGGAGGTCTGGACGCGAGCCTGGTTTGTCTGCCTGCCTTTATCTCAATTCCCTCCTCTGCGGAAATTTCCTTGCTTACTCCGCTTACCACCCTACATGGAAACCTTCAGAACCTCACCGCCATAATGGAGACAGACACACATCCTATCACAACCCTCCCATCTATAACTCTCATGGTTGTCCAACGTGACCCTCCCAGCCTTGCCATGCATGTCGAAGGTAGTGGGTTGACACTTCGAGGCTCTCACCATTAAATTCCTTATTTTCATCGATCGCCAAGTACGCACCCTAATTGAGGGTTCTAGTCTGGCGTTCCTATACTACTTAAGCTAGTGGCCTTATCCTCGATGAGGATTTTATCCAGTAGCTTCAAACTCCCGTACTCCTGTTGGGGGGGGCCAGATCAGTTCTAGAGGTTCGGTTTGATAAGAGAATCCCCAATTTTCCATGAAGTTAGCAGCTCTATTTCCTTTCCATTTTACATGCTTTGTCATTATATAATTGGAGTTCTTGATTAGATCCCCCATCTCCAGCACCAATCTAATAGTCCTCCATCTATGACTAAGCTTATCCCATTTTGTCCCTTAGCTTAATTTCCTGAGGGTGTGGATCACAAGTTTGGAATCTCCCTCCGATACTATCCTTCTTTGACCCATAATATTGGCTAATATTAGGCCTTTTCTAGCTCCTGCAAATTCCGCTTCATTGTTTCTTGTCTACCTGCTTTAATCCCCATATATGAGCCTAGTATCCACTCTATTATCCTGGAATGTCCCTCCGAACCCTGCAAGACCCGAGTTTCCTTTCGACACACCATCGAAGTTGATTTTGATGAGTCCCTCTGGCAGGGTTGTGAAGGTTTGGCCTGTTTCCATTCACCCTGAAATATCTTTCCAAGAGTTTGGGGCTATCATACTCGGCGGTAGTTTGACTCATTTGAGGATTATAGCTTCTCGAGGGCTAATTTTCTAGTATTTTGGGCTCCATTACTCCACCAGGATAGTTTCTCTAATATTTTGGAAAATCCCATCCCAAACTAACTCTTGGGTTTGTCCTTTATTCTTGAATATCCTTCAGTTGCGTTCCTTTCAGATAGCCCATAGTGTACATCCAAGGAATAGATTCTAGGCCTGGTTGAGTACCGAGCTGGAGAATAGGCCTTAGCTCCATAAGAGGATGGATTCTCTTATAATCGGGGGGTCCCAATCCATGCTGCCAAAGCGATCCTCCACCTAATCCCATTTCTATGTGGAAAACGAACATTTGTTTACTAGATGTTTCATCTACTCATTATGATTCCCGTAGAGAATGCAGTAGGAGGGACCATAAAATCCATTCTTTTGAAGTTGATGCCATGTAAAGATTCTTCCTCTACAAACCAGCGACAAAAAGGTAGCCACTTTTGGCCACCACTTTCCTCCCCACATTTTTTTTCCATGTTATGTTTTGGTTCTCCTCACCCTAGCCTGCCTTTAATCTATAAGCCTCCTGGATCATGTAGGTGCCTTTCGTTGTGTAGCCCCATCTTAGTATGTCTAACCCTTGTTGTCCAGTTATTCATCTGGATTCTAGTTCTTTTTCTAGATATCTCCATTGGTTTGAGTTAAGTTGTTCGAGTTAATCTGCTTGAGTTTTCCATTGTCTTCATTCTTCAATGCTCAGCTTTCCAGTATTTGTTAACATATTGGAAGTTATTTCTTGAGGTGTAGAGGAATAGTTTCCTCATGTCCTGTATCGTGAAAATCTTTTCCCTCTGTTGCCATGATTCCTTCCAGAATTAGGTGGTCGCTCCATTTGTGATTTCCCAGAAGAAATGTTGGTGAATAAGTTCTCTATTATGGGCAACCAGGTTCCATATTGACGATCCTTTAGGTGGGTCCCAATACAAGACAATATCTTCTGTTCGGATTGGCATTGTGTATTTCCTTGTCTAAATATGCTTCCAAAGATCTTACCCTCTAATCCATGTCCACCATAATTTAGCTCCCAAAACTTGATTTAGAATAAGGGGATCTCTTAATCCAAGTCCTTCTTCCATTTTGTGCTTTGCTAAATTCAACCATGAAACTAGAGCCCATTTCTTTAGTTGTTGAGCTCCTCCCTAGAGGAATATTTCGAAGGTCTCCACCATTTTTGAGCAATACGTTTTAGGGTCTATGATACCTAAGAACTGATAGATTGGGATGGATTTTAGAACAAGTTTGAGAAGGACAGTGTAGCCGATTAGATTGAGATTTTGGAAGGTCCAGTTACTGAGCTTATTTTGGATTTTCTGGAGGAGGGTGATCCAGCAAGAAGTTTTCATAGAATTCAGAGACAAGGGCATCCACAACTATTTGGAGGGAAGGGAGCTGATATTAAAGCCTAGCACTTGAGCCAAAAAATATTGGACATTTCTAGCAATGTTGGAAAAGAATATGTAAGATTTTCCATTGTTCATAAAGGTCCCCAAGTCATCCATGAAGTCTTTAAGGATATCCTTAATGGGTCGGGCTTATTTCAGAGAGACATGGAAAAAGAGCATGATATCATGTACAAACTATTGGTGGGTGATTAGAAGGTCATTGACCCATAGGTGGAGACCTTAGATCTTCAAAGATTGGGGTTTGTTTTTCAAATAAGAGCCCAGAACCTCCATAGCCAAGATGAATAGGAATGGCGATAAAGGGTCTCCTTGGCTTAGGCCTCATGAAGGGTTGAAAGTTCTGGTAGGAGAATCATTTAGGAGGATAGAGTAAACACGGGAAGAAACCATTGCTGTGGTCCAGTTGATCCATGTTTTATCAAAGCTATAGGATTTGAGGATGTTGTTTAGGAATGTCCAACTAATGTGATCATAATATTTGGATAAATCGAGTTTGATCATCATGTTGGGAGCTTCGAGTTGATTTAGGAAATGAATCTTCTCTTGGGGGATTATGAAGCCATCCAAGATTTCAAGGCCCTCAACAAATTTTTTTTTCTTAGGAGAGATAAGCTTGGACAGTAGGGGTTTGAGACGTCTCAAAATAATAGTGGCGATGAACTTGTACATCACATTACATAATGTTATGGGACTAAACCCCTGCGTGTCCTCAGATGCGGCAGTTTTAGGTATTAAAGCAATGAAAGTAGAATTCAGGTTGGGGCATACCTTTTGGTTGTGGATAGCTATAATAATTAATCAACATATAATTTCTTCAATTTATTTTTCTAAGGTTTAATATAAGTTTAACCCAAATAATCCCCTTTTAATTTCTTCTAATTTTCAAATAAAATTTTATTATAATATTCACTTTTACATGTACCCTTCATCTTAGGTATTTTCTCCCATTATCTTGAGATAATTTTTCCTTTTGTTTCTCAATACTGAGGGTGCCAAGTCGATTATGTCCTTAAATAGATCCTCCTACAATTCCAAGGGTATCACAATTCTTTCCCTTCAAATATCTTTTCATTTCCCTATAATAAGGGCACCAAGTCAATTCTTTACCTCAAGAATTCTACCTACATTTCCAAGGGTACCAAGACGATTCTTTTCTTCAAAAGTTCCTCCTATAGTTCCAAGGGTTCCACAATCATTTCGCTATAAGTATTTAAGACTAATTGAGAGAAACATTAATACAAAAATGGAAATAACCTTTAAATAGTATGCATATCCATATTCTAAGAAAAATGATGAATGAGGACCAAGGTTTGTGTGCCCCTCAATGAAACCTCAAGAATTATTGAATCTACAATCCAACCTCAAGACATGATGCAACTTCAAGATAAAGTTTCTCAAACATCTAACCATGTAGGAGTTCTAACAAATGAATTGAGGAACACTAGACCCCACCTCTCCGAAAACAATCCAATCTACTCCTTCCACCCATACCCATATGTGAATCATGCAACAAATGCATAACATTTTGTTGTAACCATTAATATATCATTATTATGGTATAAAAATCATTAACCATATATATATTATATATATATATAAATAAAAATAAATAGAAAATATTCATTCTTTTTCAATGTCAATAATGATGAATGAGGACCAAGGTTTGTGTGCCCCTAAATGAAACCTCAAGAATTATTGAATCTATAATCCAACCTCAAGACATGATACAACTTCAAGATAAAGGTTCTCAAACATCTAACCATGTAGAAGTTCTAACAAATGAATTGAGGAACACTAGACCCCACCTCTCCAAAAACAATCCAATCTACTCCTTCCACCCATACCCATAAGTGAATCGTGCAACAAATGCATAACATTTTGTTGTAACCATTAATATATCATTATTATGGTATAACAATCACTAACCATATATATATATATAACGAAAAATATTCATTCTTTATCAATGTCAATAGTGCTTAATAATTAAACCAGAATCACCATTAGCTCATATATCATAGTGCCACTATGGTATCTGGTTAGTATATTCATTAAAAACATGTTGAAGAAATAATGTTCCACATAATAATCAACCGATACAATATATTATTGGCCATAAAGATAATTCCATTAAGATATTAAATTAAGAGTTTATTATGCTTGTTTACAATAATACAAGTCTTTAATATATATCTAAATAGATCAATATCACATACAATCAAAGGTAATTAAAATGGTATAAATTTATTTCATTACATTTTATTTATTATTTCATTTAATGATCAGCAAAGATAGTAATTATTTAGAGAATAAATAGTATGGAAGTAAAGTTTTTATACCTCAAAATAAGGGTTATAATAAGGGTTATAATAATCAGGTTGATTTTATTAAATAATTATCATTTTATTAGTTTATAATTTTATAAAATTTATTGAAAAGGTTTTTGGTGATAATTATATTAAAATTTATTTGTGTACGTGTTTTGAACTTACAAGTGTGGTTTATCGTCAAGACGAGATGAAGGATCAGATCATGGAAACAAGTTAAATTGAGAGACCGGTCATTCAACAACTATAAAGAAGCAACTACTTTTGGCCAAGGAAATGACTACAAAAGATTGTGCAAAAACTACATTTGACTCGACCAAAAGATAGGGAAAAGAATATTAATTAGTTAATTAATTAGTTAAATAGTTATTTTGTTAAATCAATTCATTATTATTTTTATTTGTAACAAATAAATTTGTTTATATTTAACTAAAGTATTTTAATGAATTTAAACCCAGAACTTAAAAACCTAAATAATTTAATATCCTTTTATTATTTTAAAACCAAATAAAATACCAAAAAATTGGATTATTATAGGATTCTATAAATTATACTAACTATTTAGTTAATTAGTTTACTTGATTACTATGTTTATTTATTTTCACTATATATAACTAAATAAGTAATAAAATAAATGTTAACTTGTGAAGAATTATGGGATAAACTGTTCATAAAATTTATCAATTCAATGTTTTATTGGTTATATATTTTATTTTTTTATTATTATTTGAATTCTTACCTTTAGATTGATATATTATCTATTTATTTATTTTTCCTACATTTTAATTTTGTTCACCTTTTTACACGTTTTCTAATTTTAATATACATGTTGAGTTAATAAGAATTTCATGAACTATATATAATAACTCTCAATTTCTAAATCATGGTATTTTTTTAATGTGTTCTCTAATCTTTTTTTTTTCTCGAACAATATTCCCTCTTAATTACTTCTTTGTCAAATAATAACATTATAGTATATAAGTAATAATGTGTAGGAAATATTAGGGAGGCTCGAATTGGAGGGGCAATCATCAATCTCGAGGAAAAAATAGAAGCGAGTCTGCATGGGTCTTGGCATTACGACAAATACTTAGGCGGAAGCCCTTTCCATTTTTCAAGGTCTGAAAATATGTTTGGGTAATGGTATCACAACTTTGTCCATAGTTTGAGATTCCATGATGATCATCCAAAAATGTGTAAAGATCATCGAGAATGACATTCTCCTAGATGATGTAACCTCCTTAATCATGGTAAGGATTATTTATTTGCTAAAAAAAAATGAAAAGGTTTATTTGTTCCAGGTGTTTCATGCCAATAACCATATGGTGAATGGTTAGGCCAACATGGGGTGTTATTAGAACAATGTTGAATATGCATAAATCAAAACAACTCTTCATGTCACATCCCTTGAATGTCTACGATAGTTCGGTGTTGTACTGTGGTGGTACGGGTCATTAGAGTATTAATATGGTAGTTAAGAAGGCTAGCTCCACAAGGTTCCTTCGCAAGATGGTAGTTAAGAAGAGAAACTTTCTGAGGTTGCTTCGCAGTTCCTTCATTGCAGGGTCAGTAGGTGGGTACTTAAGCCATAGGTGCGGCGTCATTAGAAGGAAAATCATGTACGAGGAAAGGTGGGCATTGAGGCTTCGGTTACTTGTCGGAATATGTAATATAGATACTCCTCCTAGGGAAGAAGGTACCATCGTATTACGATCCTGGTTATTTTGGTGGTGGGAAATATAGAAGGAATTGGAATTGACAAGAATCTAAATCATCTTGCATTTATGAAAGAAAAGATTAGGGTGAAAGTAGGGATTGATCAAGCTATCATATATCTCAACTAGCTACAGTCAGTTAACCAAAAGGTTGTTATTGTTCAGAGGCATATTCCTACAAATATGTCCTCCACACGAAATGGCAGCGGGGGAGGTTTAGGGCTTGGTAGCTTGGGGTCGAGCCATGGTTCAAGGCACAAAAGCATTGAGAACCTGTTGGAGAGTTCCTGTAAAGAAGTAGTAAAGGAAGTCATCAAGGAAATGAATGAAAACATGGCTGCTATTTATGCCCAATTATCTGAAATGGGCAAAGGTTTGATACTACTGTAGAAGACCATGGAAGGCATGTGTATATATGTATTGAGTGTTCAACAGAAGGTTGACAACATCGAAATTAAGGTGGAAACAATGACTATTTGGGTCTTAAAGGAAGTTTTTGGGGTTGGGGGTGCTACGGCCATCAACGCTGCTGATGTCGAGGTTGTTGCTATTGTGTGGGTCTTGGATGAAGAAGAGAATGAGGCTGAGGAGCAAACCACTTCTGTGAATGATTCCACGGGTGAAAAAGTCGAGCCTGGTAGCGGCTGAAAGAATTCGTCTTAATTTTATATATATGCTATATCGATGTATAAAATATATTGGTGTTTTCTAGAGAGTTTACAATTATAGTTTCTCTATAACAATATATGTAAATAATAATAGTAGAAAGAACGTCCCCATCCAATGTAAATTGATGAAAGTGGTAGAAAGAACAATCGTGAATTTTATACGGGATTTAGCCCTTTTTGAATTTATATAATAAAAAAGCTACCCATTTCTTTAAAAAATGTAAGAAAGATAAATAAAATAAGCTCTAATGAAGTTGCTAGATAAATAAAATGAACTATAATGAAATTGCAAGAAAAAATAATAAACTAAAGGTGAGTTCTAGGCTAAAGAAGCTTCCACCCAATGAAATAACTCCATAACTTCACATGCATCAAACTCGCAATATGTCTTAACTTAGTTACATAATAATATATTCATTATTTGAAAAAGTATACAACATTAGAGTAATATGTATTTAATTGCTTGGTATTATTTTATAGGAGGATTTTTTTGTTTCGCACTGGATCTCATCCTCAAGTTGTCTCCTTTCTCCTTATCAATACTTTTTTTTTTTTTCCTTATATCTCTATTTTGCTTAGTTTCCGTTTTTTATTAATTATTTCTACGTAACTTTCCTATTTATTATATTATTTTTCATAATTTTTATTTTTTTTAATTTTTAAAATTTTTTTATTTTTCTCAATTTTTCTTTATTGATAATAGTTCTTAACTTCGTATTTTATTATTTTTTCAAATTTTTTTATTCTTGACTATGAATTTTTACTTTAATATTCTTATAATTTTTTTTATTCCTATTTTTCTCGCTTAATGTATTTCTCAACCTCAATTAATATTTCCCACATAAAAGTTTTTATCAAATATCATTTTTCTTAAATCATGAATTGACTCTTTTTTTTTCATACTCAACTTGCCCTTTAAACTCTTTATAACTCAATAGAATATTCTCCTCACATGTTATAAGATAGCTATAACACTTAATCAATATATAATTTCTTAATTGATTTCTAACCTTTTATTTAAGTTGACTTAAGAATTTTTTTTTTTAATCTTCTATTATTAAAATAAAATTTTATCTTAATATTCAGTTTTACATGTATTCTTTAAATCGTTTTTACATGTATTATTTATCTAAGATCCTTTTTCTGGTTACATTGAGATAAGTTTTCCATTTTTTTTCTCGATACCAAGGATTCCAAGTTGATTATGTTCCTAAAGAAACATTCCCACAATTACTAGGGTCTCACAATTTTTTCTTTACAAAAATCGTTTTATTTCCCTATGCCAAAGGTTGGAAGTCAATTATTTTCTTCAATAATTCTACCTACATTTTAAAGAGTACCGAGTCAATTCGTTCCTTCACTAATTAATCCTACAATTCCAAGGGTTCCACAATTCTTTCCCCATAGGTATTTAAGAATATTTCAGGGAAACATTGGTATAAAAATGGGAACAACCATTAAATAGTACGTCTCTCCATGTTGTGAGATAAATTATGAATGAGGATCAAAGTTTTTGTGCCCCTCAATGAAATCTCATGAGTTACAAAATTTGCAATCAAATCCTCATACCATCATGCAACAGTGAGGTGAAGGTTCCCAAACCTCTCGCCCAGTCCATGGATATAGTGGTAAAAGGTGAATTCATGAACACTAAATCCCTCCCTTCCAAAGAAAATGCAATCTACTCCACAACTAACCATTTATGTAACAAATATATAACATGCGCTTATATCTATTAATTGTCATCCGTATGGCGTAATAATCTCAATTATAAATAATATATACATATATATATATATTATATTATACATAATAATGTCAGATTGTCAACTAGTACTTAATACACTAAACAAAAATCACCACTTCCATCCACAATATATTGAATGCCATTATGACCATTTTAACTAATTCAAATAACACAACAATGATACATATACCAAATTAAAAAAGAACTGTTCCGCATATTATTAACCAAATAAAATTGGACACAAAAATAATGTAAATATTTATTATACTAATGCCATTAAAATATTAAACTATAATAAATTAAAATATTAGACTAATAGTTTATTATAATTGCTAACAATAATATGAGACCTTAATAGATATATAATTGGTCAATATCACACACTATCGAAATTAATCAAAATTGTAGATTTTATTTTGTTATATTTTATTTACTTATTTAATTATGATCCAGTAATATAGTAAATTATTGAAACCATCAATATTATGTAAGTTATTTTTTATATATTAAAATAAGCGTTAAACTAAACTCATTTTATTAAATATATATCATTTTCATTTCTTATTTTTTATTAAATTATCATTTTATAAAATTAATCAATTTAATGTTTTATTTTATATTATTTTTAATATTCTATATTCACATTATTATATAAAACGCTAATGCATTTAAAAAAAATCTATATTCTTATTCCTATATAGAAATATGGCATTTCTTCTTTACATTTTAATGGCTCATGTTTACATTTTTCTAATTTTAAAATATATATTATGTCAATAGAAAATTCACAAATTATATATGGTAAGCCTCAATTTCTAAATTAAGGTATTTTTCATCTTTCCTGAACATGATTTCTTTCCGACAATATTCCGTCTTAAATAGTTCCTTGGTAAATCATAACATTATAATTTATAAATAATGATAACGCGTAGTTATAGATTTAAGGATTTTTAATCTACTTCATGTATTTCTGATTGCTGAAATAGTTTGTTCGAGGTATAAGGTGGCTCTACTCTCTCTTCTTCATTTTCTTATTAATATAGTGCATATTTCTTATTATTTAATGGCTACGTTGTTTTTAGGAAAACAATGTTGCTTGTGATATATTGGTTAGTTATGATATATTTACCTAATTGAATGGATAAATGGTATTTATGATATATTTGGATAATTCAATCTAATTTTAATTTTTGATTTTTAGTGAATTACTTGAAATTTTAGTTAGGAATGACCAGTGTCTTAACTATATCTTTCAAACTTTTTGTTTGAATATCTTAGCATAATGAGTGAGATATATGACATGGTCCTTCCAAATCTTTACTTTAGAAATTTAATTGGTTGTGACCAACCTTTGGCTTAACTATAGCCCTCCAACCTTTCATCTTTAAGTTTTAGCATAATAATTAAGGCATACGACATGGTTGGATAATTCAACTCCACTTCCCCTAACCCACAATTTTGTTAACCATGTCCCTTTCACCTTAGATTTTTAGGTGGAGCCATATTGGATATTCCTTTGGCTCCGATTTCAATTAATGGTATCCTCCAAAACACTTTGCCCCTTGGAATTTTGAAGACGTGTTTTATGGTTTCTTCTATAGTTTGGATTGTTGTTTTTAAGTCTATACTATATCATTTTTATTTGGATTCATTGTCCTTCGTTGGTATGTGCTATGTGTTGGAAACAATGTTAATACTAGGATGGGGGTGAATCAATATTAAGGCTAATTCAAATTTTACGCCAATTTATCTTTACTAATTGAAACTTGGAATTCATCATATGAGAAAAACAATTAACAAACCATAACAACTACGATGTCTACCAATGCAAGCATACACATCATAAGAAACAAACAAATGAGACATGGAGGTTTAACGTGGAAACCCTTCCAGGAAAAAACCCCTAAAGCTTGTTGATGTTATTGATGTAAAAGTGAGTGCACCTACTCTATTATATCAATCTATTTGAGATTCACCAATCACAGGAAGAACCAACTCCCTTTGATTGTTTTATAGCACCCACTACAAGGAAGCACCAACTCCCTCCTTTCGCAAACACCTGATCATCCTACCAGAAGCACCATCTGAAGCACCAACTTCATGGGTTTTTGGCAAGCACTGACTTGTGGCTCGTTGGATTTATGCAAGCACCAACTTGTAGGAGGCACCTACCCCCAAGCCTTCTGATACACCCATTAGAGATGGAAGCACCAACTTCTTGTATGCGGGCTCCAACCACACTCAATAAGGAGCTAATGTTCTCTATAGATGGCAGCTACCCTACCTAATACCATCTTTGTTCTCCTCAACCCTTGATCCGAAAAACATTCTCTGTCCTCTTTTCACTGTGAAACAACCCACTGTTCTGCTCAACAATAGCCACCCATCATAGCACTCTCAACACTTTGTCCACACCTCAACATAATACAATTCTTGACCCTCTATACTCAACAACATACATTCAACACCTAGCCACTCCTATTCCATAGGCTCTGGTAGCCTGTCACACAGCATACATTTGACACTTAACCCCTTTTATTCTACAAGATCTATCGGCCTTTCACACAACATCACAGGCTCACACTGGGTCTCTTTCCTTTGCATAGGCACACTTAGCCTCTCTCTGCAACATTAGCGGACTTGGCCTCTCCTCAACAATGCACATACACCCACATATCTCTCCACACAACTCACTAGTAATAATTTTGCTGCCCCCACTTTTGCTCAAATACAATCTTGGGTTTTGTTTCACTGAAATACACTGATTAATGTTGTCTCTTCCAACCATCACTCTATCATTCACACTGCTGAAGTTTACTCCTGCACTTCGCACTACTTCCTATTGTTGCGTGTCATTGCTTGAATTCTTCCGTTGCAACATTAAATCAAATAATGTGCTTCGTTCACTCACAACTGTGCTTTTAGTATATTTAATGTAGGGAATGCCCACCTGGGTGTCTTTCAACCTACCGGGAAATAAATTTGAGTCACATAATAGACTCAAGGAGCTCTTCCATTACATTCAGTTTGTACTGACAATATTTCTCTTTACCGCTTAAGACATACTTTTGAATGGTCTTCGAGAGATTAACATATACATCAGGCATCACTTTCCTTCATGTAATCAACTATTTTGTTCTGAGGCTATGTTCTTCATCTAATCCTCTCTAGCGTGAATTGAAGATCAGGGATGGCTTGTTTTAGCTCATGATAGACTCCATTATTTCATCCTATGTAACCATGGTCCTATTTGTTCTTTGAACCAGGAGTTTCTGTAGTTTCCATTATTCCGGCGAGCAACCACTCTTTAAATCTCTTAGTTGCTGACTCATTCATATTTCATACAACTATGTGCTACAATCTTAGAGACCCACATTTCGTAACCTTATTAGGATATTACGAGATCACGAGATTCTGATATTGGCCTTTAGCCCCCTTTTTTTTCCTCTTACTATTTGTCCGCCATAAGACAGAGTGTTGTGATCGACAATATAGTACTTAGGTATTAATCCCCTCAGGATCATCCCAGGGGCCTATCTCCTCATGTTTGTGCTCCATGCCCTTCATTCTTTGGGATCCTCTACCAAGTGCCACCAACATTGGAAGCTACTTGTATCAAAGCTTTCTCAAATTTCAATTAGAGAGGAGTTCCAAAATCTTCAACCTCTATAATACACACGTTTCATCTCCATAACACTTAGGTGCTAAGCCCTTTAGGATCTTGTTGGGGGCCTATTTCCTTGTGTTATTTATCTATGCCCTTGGTTCTTTCGGTTGTATGACCAAGTGCCAACAACATTGAAAGCTCCCTGCATCAGAGCTTTCTCAAATTTTGATTAGAGAGGAGTTATGAAATCTTAGATCTTTGATATACTTCTAGGGTGACATCATGCTCATGTCATCAACCCCATGTGGCATCTCCTTAGTGGTGACATGTGTCACCACTATTTTCCCCATTAGGCCACTCAATAATGTTGGAATTGACTGTCACATGTCCTATGTACAACCATGTCATGTTAATGTTGTCTGCCATAGTCATCTCCATGGGGCCAATCAATTACTACCATGTGTCCTGTCTGAGGAGAGAGAAAGGGTCTATGGTTCTTTGGTTTTTCAAATAAATTCCTTTGTAAATACATGATCCATGCAACCCTTAACACTTTTAAAAATGATTCATCAATAATAAGTTATGAAATTCTGAAATTTTGAAGTTTTCAAGTTCTGAAATTTCTACCCTTCCTGGTTCTGATGTTCTGAGGTTTTGAAGTTCTAAAGTTCTGAACACCTCGACATCCTGAGATAAGAAGATATGTGGCTCCTAAGCACCAAAGTTCTATATTTATGAATCTATCAGGTTTCAATATTCCATCCTTTCGATATTCTAACATTTCGATACCCCGAGACTCTAACCCTTCGAGGTCTCAAAAATCCAACCCCCCGAAGTTCTGAAATTCAAATTTCTTCCTTGCTCCAAAATTCTAAAATTTGTCCTGCTACCCTAGCTTTGAGGCTCAAAAATGTGGCCTCCTTCCTGGATCTGAAATTCCAAAATCTCACCTGCTTCCTTGTTTGAAAATTCTACAATCCATCCTGCTCCTAAGGACTTCAAGATCCTTACTTCGGCTATCAATAACATTTGATCCCAAGATCCATTCATGGACTTCCAGATACCATTGGTGACCTTTTACAAAGAAATTTACAGTGGATAAGGTTTGATGTGAGACCATTTTAGACCTAAAACATGTCTACAAACTCTTTTCCATTATTTTCACCTTGACTCTTCTTCTTGTGCTTGGAGTCATGTACTCCCTAGCTAGTGCGCCCTTTTGCTACCTAAAACATGGATGTAAATTGTCTCCCATTATTTTCACCTTCACTTTTCTTCTTGTTGCTGGAATCTAGGTTTCCCTACCACAAACGTAGTCATCTTTTAATGGATTTTTCAATAGGCCTGCTACTATGATGATTCTCTATTAGAGACTGCAAAAACCATGAGACTCTCCTTGGAACAACCATGCTAACACATAAATCCATGATGGTCTAGTTGACATCATTGCCAACATACTTGCTAACTGTGAGGTAATACCAACTTCCCAACACATCTCCCAGTATGTGTTTTGACATAAATGCCAACACACTTACTTCCACTAGCCAAACATACAATGTCAATTATACAATAATCTCCCCCTTTGGCATTGATGGCAACACCTCTTCACTTCTCCGCATTCATGGCCAATCCTCATGTTGCTTCCACACATATCCTTGCATGAGCCACCAATGGCTTTGTTTTCTCTGCTTGGGCTATGACAACTTGTTCTTCAATAATCTTCCCCCCCCTTTGATATTAATGGAAAAGGGATACAAGCTAATTATCCCCAGAGATGGGTGGCCTCTGGAAGCCATGGATGAGTTTTGATTGATCTTTTCTATGAGATCCCACATTCATGCTTGGAATATGGCATGAGGGTGATTGGCTGAAGAGATACTTGGCTTAGCCAATCTATGGTCGGCTGGAACGTGGTAGTCCCATCTCTGGTTGATTCATTGCATTTATTAATGAAAAAACAATCATTCCCTTGATTTTCATGTGCAAATGTACTGATGTGTATATGGATTTTGATGGCTGATATGTTTATTGTATTCTTGTTCCTATTAATTTTTTTTTTTATATGAACATTTACCCCAGAGGTTGTTATAGAGTGGTATCAGAGCATGGTTCAAACACTTGGATTGGATGGGCTCTATCATAAATGAAATGAAGAACAAAAGTTAAATTTTAGACCTTTCTTTCATATATGTTATGACTTTTCTTCTTTGGAATATTAGAATCTAAAAAATTGTCCATACTGAAGGAAAATCCCACTGATAATGTGGTAAAAATTTCAAATATCAGTTCACAATACTTTAGGAATTATGATCTAAGGAAGATGACCTTCCTGAATGTGTTGGGCGTGGAGCTTGATTATCTTCTATATTCAAAGGTATTCCCACATTGGACCCCAATTCAAAATGGGGTGGCAACGTCGCCCGTAAAATATTCACTGCAAGGGGGGTCGAGGGGGGGCGACTGCGACCTTTGGGGAGCACCCCCCTGGCCGGGGGTTTCGAGGGTAGCGCCCTCGAAGCTAAGAATAGATGTAAAATTGCCTTGTAAAAGTATAGTAATTTCTAGTCTATCTCAGCTGTTCATTAGGCAAAGATCTGACGGTAGAAGATATGTTTAATTTAGGGTTTTTTTTGCCCTAGAAGGCAACCCCTCACTATATATGAGGGAATTGTATTGCATTTATGAAAACCTATATTTTGAGTGAGAAAGAGAGAGGAGATTGAGAGCGAAGAGGGTGTTACAGCGGATCTGATATAGGTTGTATCTCTTCGTTTTGCTGGATCATAGAAAGGAAGGACTAACTGTTCAGGGTGGACGTAGCCCAGACTGGATGAACCACGTATATATGTGTCTCTCTAGTTTTATGCGTTTTCTGTGTTTATATTTATGCAATATTCTATGTGTTCCATTGCTCTGTAATATATAATTTTCTAACAGAAGTAACCTTTAAACAGGTCACGTTGGAATTTTTGTAATAACTTTTCTTCTGTAGGCTTGTAGAAGCTAAAAAATTGTCCACATTGAGGGGAAATACCAATGATTATGTGGTAGGAATTTCAGTTATTGGGTCACACTATTTTAGGACATATGAGTAGATTGAGTCGACCCTTCTGAATGCTCTTAAAATCAGACCTCAAATAGGACACGGGCTGAAATGTTTTCCATAATGAGTGGAAATCCCCTGGATATTGTGGTATAAATTTCAGACATTTATTCGCTATAGTTTAGGAGATATGACCAGTGTAAGTTGAGATTACAGGGCACTCCTACAATTGTGCACGAAATATGATTGTGTTGGTATTTTTGTCATAAATTTTCATCTATGAAATCCTAGAAGTTGAAACTTGAACCATAGTGAGGGAATATAAAGCTGATCATATGGCTCAATTTCCATAAATTTTACTACTACGTTTTAGGATGTATGCATTGAATCATTCGCTATATTAGTTTCCATGCAAAGTGTTTGATGAAATGCTTAAATCATTCAATGATTAATTGCATACAAACTATTTGATAAAACTCCCCAATGAGTATGTTGTTTGTGGATGGGGATAGTATTGATGTGTAATATTATTTTTGTAGATGATATATTCTTACTTGTACACAAATAGTTTTCAATATTTTTTTGCATGTAAAGTGTTTGAAGAAATGCTTACATGCAATTGTAATAGTATAGTAGTTGTTTGAAGAAAATATAAAAGTATGTAATTGTTTGAAGAAAATGTTAATTTTTGGATGGCATAGTATTGTAGTATGATAATATGGATGTAGTTGATCTATGCCTATTTTCATGCAGAGAATATGAAGAGTTTCATGTAGGGAATTTGAAAGGTTGCATGCAAGGAATTGAAAAGTTGCAGGTAAGGAAATAGAAAAGTGGCATGTTTTTAGTTATTATGTTACAAGTGGAATAAGTGCAATGTTTTTGACTTAATCTTATACAAAATGTATGAGAAATGAAAAATAAATTTCTTTTCAAGTGTGGTTAAATTAATAGAGCTTTGGAGATCCCATTTCCATAATTGGATAATGGAGATCAAACCATTATAGTAGCTTCCTCCTTCCACCATAGTGTGGACCATGGATAGTAAGGGGATATGCTTATAGGCTATTTGAATGCTTTATTAAATGCGTGATATGTGTTTGTGCTTATAAAATTGTATGAAGGAATGCTCTTGTTTTAATATGGTTGCACTAACACAATATGTGTTTTGACAACTGATATGCACTTGCGTGTAAGTGGGTGCTATTTTTAGTATTATGACTATGATTGTGAGTTGATTGATGACTATGATATGGTTGTTACTATTGGTGAAATTTGATTTCAAATTAATAGACAGGATGTCTTGATTTTTGGAGTATGTGACTGATTGTGTATGAATTATATGTTGCTTACATGTTGATTTCATGATACCTACTTACATCCTTGTATGTTAGGTTACATTTTTGAATATTTTGATTACATGTATTAGTATTGTAGGTTGCTTACAAGAACTCTTATGTTCAACTACATGCGCTTATGCGTAGGTGTAGTTGATTTGGAATTACTTATGGATATTGTTGGTTGCACGTGCCAACGTGTACAATGGAGTAATGGGTGTTGTCAAGCATAAGGTCACGGTTTTTGTAGTTGATGTGGTCATGTATTAATGACTGTACTCTACCTAGAATGATGTGTATATGGTTTGGTACTCATTTTTCATGTGTGTATATGCAGTTGTTATACATGTATGGTCTTGGTTATAGTATGCATGAATAGTAGGTCAAAGATGCCTTGTGAAGTCATTATATGCAACTTTGGTCACCATGATGCTTATTGGTTGTTATGATGCTAATGTGTTGGCTGAGATAGAGTAGGAGATGCAAATCATCATAATGAGGTTGCAACATTAGACTTTGGGATAAGAGCAGATCGTCATACAGGTAGTGTATGTTTGGCATGCAAGTATGTAAGTTAAGGATTATTATATGCATTAGGGTTATATACCTTAGGTTTATGAACATGTATTTGATGTTATGGTTACATTCATGATTGATGTTAGATGATGAGTGTGGTTATATTCACATGTATCAGATAGTCAAGAATGATAATAGCTTGTAGTTGTATGCATTTCTATTGTTGTTTTATATTAGATAACCTAGTAATTATGCTATGTGTTGTTGATGAGTATGTTATAAGTTAACTTGTTGATTGTTATATGACAATTAGCTTGACGATTCGGTTTTATGTTGTTGATGAGCATGATATATAGCTTATTGTTGTTATATGCTATTAACTTGATGATTAGGGTTACCTCATTGAGATATTGATGTTATAATTTGGATTGGTCATATGCGTGATGGTTATGTTCATTGCCTTGAAGATATTGATGTTATATGTATTGTGTTAACCTGGTTTGACCTATGTGGTTGGTTATGGTTGTGATATTCCGGTATCAACTAACATATGTGTGAGATGGTGTCATACTAATCTAGATTGACTTTTCATACTTGTGAATGGTAATTTTGTATGATTCTATGATGTGAACATGTTAGCTAGATATTGTTATGGATATAATGATCTTATGAGTGCTTGAGCTAATGTGTTGTAATGTTATATCGTGATAACTAGATTGATTGTGCAGACGAGATCACCTCCCCTGAGATACATTAAGGTATCAGTTGCTTATGTCATATATGTGGTGCTTGACTGTTTGAATAGATCATCTAGTTAAATTAGTTAACATGGTACGTTTGCAAGTGGTGGACATGTGTGAGTAATTGCAAGGTAACATGCTTGCTATTAGTATGACAAGGTAATAGTTGATGTGTTTATATAACTAACAGTTGGGTGGTGTGACAACATATAGTAAGCCATAATTCCAACAAGGTAAAAATGGTAAAGGAAATGAATCGGGTAAGAATTCGTTTGGCTATGTTTGGAAACCATAATTCCAAATGAATGACTTCTTTGCATACAACGAGCCTTCTTAACGTTAATCTAGTTTGAGATTATGTCGATACATGCTATATTCATCAACATGTACTTGACAGGTATATTAGCTAGTCTTTAATTACAGGAGGATTTGTTAAAGGATTGGAGTCCCTTGAGAGATGAAGTGGATGTGTTCAATTACAAGCAATGTTCTTTGCACGTTAAGATGAGGTAAATGGTGTATTAATATGCGTAATTATACATTGACATTTGTGTGCTTATAGAAGTATAATGCAGGGAGTTGTATGGCAAGAGAGACTGCCATGAAATCTTGAAGACGGCTCAAGTTGAGATTTCCTTGGGAACCATGAGGATTGAGTCATGGTGTCAGTCTTGTGCTTTTAGTATTTTGAGCTTGATTTGTGGTTTTGTTTATGTCTGGTGCAAGGCCTTGCCAGTTTGTTGTAGTGTCATATCATTATGGGCTTTTGTGGTCTTCTTCTTCTTTTTTTCTTGTCTTCTTTTTTATTGTTTTGAGTCTTGGGAATTGGTTGGCAAAGAGGAAAGTTGATGGAGCTCAGGAACAGTTGTGTGGTACCCGAAAGGTAATGTCAGATTCAAATGAAGCTCTGTGCATGAGTAAGCGCAATGGAAGGTAAGACTATCATAGTTGATTGGACTGGTTGGGTCCATTGTGGTAAATGGACCGTAGCGGTATAGTCATGAGAAAGGTAACAGGAAAAGGTAAAGTAAATGGATTTGAGGCTTCATATGCCTTGGCTATGTTGGGAATTGTTGTTCTCAATGTTCTGCATGTGTTGCATGAATAAGGGAATTTATCTTAACCTATACCTTATGTTATCTAGTAATTATTTTATGATCATGATTATGTTGAAGTTTATATATGTATACATGTATGAATCTATGTTGTTGTTTGACAGGATCATGATTGTTTTATGTTAATGCTTATATATCTATGTATGTATCCATGTATCTCTTTTACTATCTAATAGGGTTGTCAGGGATCATTCTTGTGGAGGAATGATTACTTATGCAGGAGAATAACCTGAAGAGGTTCCTGGTCTTATGAGGAATCAATTGGGAAGAATAGTCATGAAAAATATACGAGGTCAGTATCATGTGGATATGATTTGATATTGTATACTTGTATTATGCCAATGTCTATGTTATAACAGGTAATGTTGGAGGATACATCAGCCAACTGAAAGTAGTGTGGTCGGTGGCATGCTAGGATAAGCATGGATGAGATGCTGGAAGCAAGGTTTGTTAGTAAGGACAATGTGCTTTAGGATGTGTGGTACTACTATTGTGCATATAATGTATATGTTGTACATGTTTCATATATGATGTGTGCACATGCGGTGTTGTGTATACATAGCATGTGTACATGTTATTTATGCAATGTTATGTACATGATGGTACAAACAGGGTTGTGTGAATATTGCATATGGGGTGTTGTATACATATTGTATTGTCTTCATGATGTATATGCAATGTGTGTAAATATGGTGCTATGTGCATGTTGGATATGCAGTGCTGTGTACGGATGATGCTATGTACATGTTGGATATGCAGTGCTATGTACACTTGGTGTTGCATGCGTGCTATACATATGGTGCTATGTACATATGGTGTTGTGTGCATGATTGTACAAGTGGTGTTGTGAGCATGTGCTTCCATGTCCATGTTGTACATAGGGTGCTATGAGCATCTGGTGTTGTGTACATGTCATGCGTGTGATGCTATGTACATGTGGTGTTGTGTACATGTCGTGCCCATGGTACTGTGTACATGTGGTATTGTGTACATGTTGTATAGTGGTGTAGTGTATATGTGGTGTTGTGTACACATTGTGCAGGTGGTGTCGTGTACATGTGATATTGTGCACACATTATGTAGGTGATTCGATGTACTGGTGGTACTATGTGCATGTTGTACATATGGTACTGGTGCACATGTGGTATTGTGTGCATGTCATCCATGTTGTGTTATGGCCATGTGGTATTATGTGTGTGCATCATGTAGTCATTGTATTGCGGCACGTGTACTCGTTGTGTGGTACTCTTTGTAGGTACATGCATTGGGTGGTATTGCACATCGGGTATAGATCGATGCACTACATTGTACACTAGTCGTAGGTGCATGAGTTGTATGTCAGGTGTAGATGCATGTATTTCATGGTGTGGTATTGTGTATGGTTGTATGTGTGTGATCCACACTATGCGTATGTGCACATGGTTGAGGAGAAGGCACTGGATGTTTGTCGGGTGTGGCAACCAATCCAATGTGTGTACAGAAGGAAGAAAGGCAGAGGTAAGGATCGATGAAGGAGAAGTATCGGTATTATATTTCAGTTTTAATATGCATGTGATTTATGATTCTGGTCCATGATGATTACATGTGATCTATGATTTTGATTTATGATCATTACATGTCATTTATTATTTTGATGTTTATATTTGACCTAACCTGATGTGATATTTTTACACATGTTGACTTCGTCAAATATGCTAGTTTGACTTGTTGTGACAGGAAGTGAACATGATTGCAAATGTACTGTATTGATGGGCTACCAATGAAGTATGATGTGAATTTATTTTAATTTATTTTAAAACTGATGGAAGTTATGTGCGTTGTACAGGAATCATGAACATGCCCCATTGGGTAATTGAAATCAACTACAAGAATTAGCAGCTTGATATGGTGGTTTGGTGGTTTCTTATGGTGGTTTGGTAGTTGGTTTATGATGGTTTAGAATTTTATTTATGTTGGTTTAGTATATGCATTATGGTGATTGATATATGCTTTATGATGGTTGATATATGCTTTATGATGATTTGATATGTGCTTTATGTTGGTTGATACATGCTATATGATGTGTTGATATATGCCTTATGATGTTTTGATATATGTTATATGATGATTAGTGTATGATTCATATATGTTTGGTATATGATTTGGCATACGTTTTGGTATATATATTTTTATGATGTTGTTATATGTACACTCGTGTATGGATGTAAATACCGTAACGAGTTGTGTTATAAAGCTCCACTATGCGGTATGGGTGTTATGTTATTATGCTATCATGTGGTTATGTTATCATGATGTTATGGTGTCATGTTCGTTTTCTTAAGCAGGATGATTATTGTGAATACTGTAATGAGCTATGTTATAAAGCTCCATTATGCGGTATGTTGTCATGTTGTCATGATGTTTTTATTTTGAGCAGATCTTTCATTTTAAATACTTCAACGAGATGTGTTATAAAGATCCATGGGTAATATGTTTTGTTTTCAAAAGTATTTTGGTTATAGGTGTCATTGAATGTTGAGGACGGTGTTCCCCTAAGGGGGAGGGTTCTGTAACAACCCTGGTGAAAATTCCATGTAATAAATGTTAAAAAGCAATAACCACGGATGACTGGGACACATATTCGAAGCTGAATGGTGGGAAAGACATCGTAAGGGGTGTTCATTTGGTTGTTTATGGCTAAGGAAATTGGTAAAGGAAATTGCTAAGGCATTAAAGAAGCAAAAAAGTATTTTAGCACATTTATTTATGAAAATAATGGAAATTAGGAGAAAAGGAAGGTGAAAGGTCACATTTTTCATGTGAGGAGGAAATTGAAGGAAAATAATGGAAAATGAAGAAAATAGAGGCCTCATTAATAAAAAGACTTATGAGGATAAGTGGGAAAGGCTTGGTCACTTCAATTTTGGAGCTCTCTCATTATTCTCTCTCTCTCTCTCTCTTACTCTTGGTTAATTAGAGTTTCCTTAGAGCACTCTTGGAGGGTGTGGCATACTTGGATTCTTCGAGTAGGAAGGCAAAGGAAGAGAAGGAAGCGCAAGAAGGCATTGTCATCAACAACTACATCAAATTTTCTTGTAGGTATCGAGTTGCATGTATGATTTCTTCACTAGTTTTGGCATGCATGGAACATGCAATGTGGTTTTTTGGTTGTGATCTATCATTGGCATGGATGATTACCTAGATCGACAATGGATTACATGGCCTTGTCTTTTCCCGCATAGCCATGGTGATTGTGGGTTTACATTGATTGCTTGGGTTGAGTTATTAGTCCTAGAAGCCTTGGTTGAACAAACGCTCTGGAAGGCCTATAACAGCTTGGGCTGAGTTACTATTCCTAGAAGCCCTGGTTGAACAAACGCTCTAGAAGCCCTGTAACAGCTTGGGTTGAGTTACTACTCTTGGAAGCCCTAGTTGGATAAATGCTCTGGAAGCCCTTGGTGGCTTGAGTTACTAGTCCAGGAAGCCTTGGTTGGACAAACAGTCTGAAAGCCCTATATAAGTTGTGGGTTGAGTTACTAGTTCTAGAAGCCTTGGTTGGACAAATGCTCTAAAGCTTGTATAAGTTGTGAGTTGAGTTAATATTTCTGGAAGCCTTGGTTACAAAAACACTATGGAAGCCCTTGAAGGCTTGGATGGAGACCAATATGATAAAAAAAATTGTGATGTCTAACCGTGAGGTGGACTCACTATTTGATGGGTTGAGGTGGGTGGCCTTTGGAAGCCCTGGATGAGTTTTGATTGATGTGTTCTATGAGATCCCACATTCATTTTTGGAATATGGCACAGGGGTGACTGGCTGAAGAGAGACTTGGCTTAGGCAATCTATGGTCGGGTGGAACATGTTAGTCCCATCTCCGGTTGGTTCATTGCATTTATAATGAAAAAAAATCATTCCCTTGATTTTAATGTGCAAATGTACTGATGTATATATGGATTTTTATGGATGATATGTTTATTGTATTCCTGTTCCTATTATGTTTTTTTTTATATGAACATATACTGTGGAGGTTGTTACAATTTCACACAATGTTGATATACTTGAAGATAAACCAATCTATTTATGTAATCACCAAGGGGACACAACCATACATTCAACAATCATATAAACCTCTATGTCTACTCCTTTTAGCTTCCTACATATGACTTATTCGACCTCCCTAGAGGCCATTCTGTTTCTTTATTGAATGGAAACAAATGATCTACTCCCCTCGAGGAGATAATATTCCTTCCAAAATTTCAATGGCTGATTCTTGATAGGAGCATTACCTTAAAAATTCTTCTTTGCCCATGTTTGAGCTTTATCCTCGCTGAACATGGCTAGAGGAAACTTCTCCTTCAAGTCCTCTTTCTTAACCCAAATAATATTGTTTCCTTTCTACCTTATATAGGGGTCTACCATAAGGGTAAGAGGATCATTCTCCCTGGTTTTCTTTTGATTTCTTCCTCCTCTTTTCATCTTGTTGTTTTGATACTCAGCACTGAAGACAAACTTGTATTCCTCTACTCCAATGTTTCCTCTTGTCTTGAAATCCCAAGTTATTACATTTTCATGCATATGTTGAGAAGAAAGCCATTTCTTCTCATATCTGCAATGCATTTGCTCATTCCCAAAGTTCCCACAATTGTAGCATTCGATTTGGCTTAAGAATGGGGTATATGAATTACTATTATGGAAAACACTCTTGTTAGACATTCTATTACTATCAACACGCCTTCTCCTAGCGTCTTTATGCATTCTTAGGTTGCTACTATTGAATGCATTTCATTTAATTCCATGTCATCTACAGTCTATGGCCTTGTGCCCAAAATTATTACAAGAGAAATAAGAACCATGAAAAGGCTTCTGATATTTAACAATACCTTTTCTTTGAAGGCGTTGTCTTTGATATGGAAAAACCCTATGTTGGTTCTTCATGTGCATTCCATGGAATATTGTGCTAGTGCCTTGCATTGTTCCCTATTGTTGCTTTGCTCTCTTATGCTACTTTCCTTGTTGTTTCTTCTTATGATGTTGTTGCTACTTTTTCCTCTCTTGTTTTTTATTCTTTCCCTTTTGTTCTTGAAATTAAACAACTTATTTTCCCTTCTTTTTTTTGGGAACCTCCAAATACCTTTAACTAGGAAGTTGACCCTTAAACCTTCACAATCTTGGAGCTTGTTTTTTCTTTGAAACATAAACTACCTTTGAGGAGAGGGGATATTTGCTGAAAATCAACTCATTCAAAGCCTTTTCTTCTCTCCTCAAGCCTCTGGTATTGATACAAATCTTTATTTGACTTCTCTAAGTCATGGCTTAATGATACTACTTCAACTTGTAGTCTCTTATATTGAGCTTCTCTTTCATCTAGCTTGATGGTTAGCCTTCCACTCAATATGCTAACTTATTCTTATTGATCATTTACATCAATTATTGTTTTTCTCAACTTTTCATTCTCAAGCTCATACTTTTCCAACTGCTACATTTCCTTGAGATTTTCCTCTAGTATCTCCTTGATCTCCTTTATAGAAGAGATGAACTTTTTCTTCAAATAGATCATTTCATATAGATCTATTTCTTTGCTATCAACGATGTTGGATGAGCCACCACAAAGATATAGAACCATGTACGTCTCCATGGAGTCTTCCACAAGTCTAAGTGGTATCCCTTCTTCATCACCACTAGTAGTACTCTTATTTTCTCCTATGGACAAGCACACTTGGGATTTCTCTTCCTCTTTAGAGGATCCCTCTTTCGCTATTGCTACTAAAGTAGGCTTATCTTCATTACTACTACTAGATGCATGGTTGTCTCTATCCTCAAGTTATTCACATGAACAAATAGATAATGAGTGACCTATTTCTTTACATTTATCAGAAAGCAATAGATTACCTTCTAAGATGCATGGCCTCTCATCCAAGTCTTCTTCTTAACCATCCTTGGGGTGAATATCAACACTTTTCTCACAAGAAGAAGTATCTTGAATATTTTGAGCATCTTTCCTTTTGGATGCCTTCTCCTTTTTCTTCCTTTTATTCTGATCACCATTAACTAGATTTTATGGTCTACTACATCAGCAACAAGGTTCTTCGGACTTATCTTAAGATGCATTGCAATCTTCTCCATACAAACATTACAATCTGTCTAGCATTTCCTTTGTTCTTTTGCAGCGCCTTACTTCCTCAGCATCTAGTTTAGATAGCCCTTTCATGATGATTTCCTTGGCTTATTCATTTTTATCACTCTTTTATCCATTCAATAAAGAGCACCATACATTAGCATCCAATGCCATTAAATAGGCTTCCATTCTAAACTTCCAGAGTACATACTTTGGTCCATTTAAAAGTCAAACACCTTCTATTGTTAGCTAACCTTGATTAGCTATAGTTTCCCTTTGATCTACCATTGAGTGATTAAATTTTTCCTGAAGAAACTTGGATCTGATACCAATTGTTGGAAAGAAAGTTAATACAAAGAGGGGGGGTGAATCAATATTAAGGTTAATTTAAACTTTTATACCAATTTATCTTTACTCATTTAAACATGGCATCCATTAAATGAGAACAACCATTGGCAAACCATAACAACAACCATGCAAACCAATACAAACATACACATCATGAGTAGCAAACAAATGAGACGCAGGTTTAATGTGGAAACCCTTCTAGGTAAAACCACCAAATATTTTTGTTATTATTTATGTAAAGATGACAGCACCTACTCTATTACATCAATCTATTTTTGAGCCACCACTCACATGAAGCACAAACTCCTTCCAATTGTCTGTTAGCACCCACTAGAAGGAAGCACCAATTTCCTCCTTTTGTATACACTTGATGAGCCTACCAGAAGCACCATCTGAAGAACCAACTTCGTGGATTTGTTGCAAGCACCGACTTGTAGCTCCTTGGATTTATGCAAGCACCAACTTGTAGGAGGAACCAACTGCCAAGCCTTCTCAAACACACACTAGAGATGGAAGCACCAACTTCTTCTATGTAGGATCCAACCCACACTCGATAAAGAGCTAATTTTCTCTGCAGATGGTAGTTACCTTGCCTAATATCATCTCTATTCTCCTTAGCCCTTGGCCCACATAACATTCTCTGTCCTCTGCTCACTCTGTAGCAACCCACTATTCCGCTAAAAAATATTCATTCATCACATCTCTCTCAATACTTTTTTAACAGTATAACATCATACTATTATTTACCCTCTACTCTCAATAGCATACATTCAACACTCAACTCCTATTGCATAGGCTCTCTTGGCTTGTCACATAACTTACATTCAACACTTAGCCCCTTCTATTCCACAAGCTCTCTTGGCCTCTTACACAACATCAAAGGCTCGCTCTGGGTGTCTTTCCTCTGCATAGGCACTCTTAGCCTCTCTTTGCAGCACTGGTGGACTTTGCCTCTCCCCAATAACACACACATACCACAGAGCTCTACACACAACTCATTGACAACAATTCTACTTCTCCCACTTTTGCTCATTTACAGTCGTGGGTTTTGTTTCGCTGAAACATAGTGATTGATGTTGTCTCTCTTAGTCATCACACTATCATTCACACTACCCAAGTGTACTCCTTCACTTGGAACTCCTTCTTATTGTTGTGTATCATTATTTTAATTATGCCACTACAACATTAAATCAAAGAATGGGCTTTTTTCACTCACTAATTGTGGTTGTAGTATAATTGATGCAAGGAATGTCCACTTGAGTGTCTTTCAGCCTACTAAGAAATAAATCTCAGTCACATTGTAGATTAGAGTTCTTCCATTGCATTCAACTTGTATCGGCATAATGGCTCTTTACCACTCAGTACATACTTTTGAATTGTCTTACCGAGACTAACACATACCTCAAGCATGGATATCCTTCATGTAGTCAAACCTTCTCTTCTGAGGCTCTATTCTTCATTTAATTCCTTATAGAGTGCACGCAATATTAGTGATGGATTGTCTCATATCATGATAGAATCCATTTATTTCATGATATATAATTGTGGTCTTATCTATTATTCAATCCAGAAGTTTCTGCAGTTTCCGTTATTCCAGCGAAAAAATACTCTTTAACTCTCTTAGTTTCCAACTCATTCATCTTTCATACACCTTTGTGTTGTAATATCAGAGCCCCACATTTTTTTAACTTTATTAAGGTAGGATATTACGAGATTGCGAGATTTTGATATTGGCCTTTAACCCCTTTTTCTTCACCTCTTATTCTTTCTCCACCATTGGACTGAGTGTTGTTACGGGTGGCATAACACTTAGGTGCTAAGACCTTCATGATCATGTTGGGGGTCTATCTCATTGTGCTTTTTCTATACTCTCTTAGTTCTTTGGGCTCCACGACTAAGTGTTAACAAAATCAGAAGCTCCTTATATCGAAGCTTTCTCAAATTCTAATTAGAGAGTAGCTACGAAATCTTTGACCTTCGAAATACACACGTGACATCTCCGTAGCAATTGGGTGCTAAGCCCTTAAGGATCCTGTCGGGGGCCTATCTCCTTATGTTCTTGCTATACACCCTTGGTTCTTTGGGCTCCACGACTAAGCACCAATAACGTTGGAAGCTCCCAGTATCAGAGCATTCTCAAATTTGAAATAGAGAGGAGATACGCAATCTTTGATCTCTAATATACTTCTAGTGTGACATCATGCTCATGTCATAAACCCCATGTGGCATCTCTTTAGTAGTGACACTTGTCCCAAATATTTTCCCCATTAGGCCACTCAATAATTTTGAAATTGACTGCCATGTGTCCTTGACACAACCATGTAATTTGGATGTCATCTACGACTATCACCTCGTGAGGGCCAATCAACTATTGCCATGTGTCTTATCAGAGGAGACAGAAAGGATCCCTGGTTATTTCATTTTACAAATGAATTCATATGTAAATCCTTGCGCCCCACAACCCTCAAAGCTTTTAAAAAGGATTCATTAATAAGAAGTTACGAAATTTGAAAATTTCAAAGCTCCAAAGTTCTGAAATTTCTACCTTCCATGGTTCCCAGGTTCTGAGGTTTCGAAGTTCTGAACCTCTCGATGTATCAGGATAAGAAGTTATGAGGTTATGAAGTTACGAAGTCTTGAACCTATGCAGTTGTAATATTTTAGCCTTCTGATATTCTAACCTTTTGATGTGCCAAGATTCTTACCGTTTGAGGTCCCAAGACTCTAGCCCTCAAAAGTTTTGAAATTTAGCTTGCTTCCTCGTTCCAAAATCATAAAATTTGGCCTACTTCCCTGGTTCTGATGTTCCGAAATTCAGCCTCCTTTTCAGGTCTGAAATTCCATTTGTTCGAAACATTTTTCAAATCATTTTCCAATGGATAAGGTCTAATGTATTCCTTGAGACCATTTTCTATGTGAAACATGGCTATAAACTCTTTGTCATTATTTTCACCTTGGATCTTCTTCTTGTGATTGGAATCTTGGATTCCTTGGCCAACGAGCCCACTTTCTACCTAAAATATAGTTGCAAACTCTCTGTCATTCTTTGCGCCTTCACTATTCTTCTTGTACCTGGAGTTGTGGACTCCCTGACCAACACACATATTTTTGTGGCTTTTCCAATAGGCTTGCTACTGTGATGATTCTCTACCAGAGACTGCAACAACCATGGGACTTCCTTGGAATAAACATGCTAGCACATACATCCATGCTATTTTGGTTGACATCAATACTAACATACTTACTCACTCTCTAGCAATACCAACTGTGCAAGACATGTTCCAACATAGATGTTGACATCAATACCAACACACTTATTACCACTAACCAAACAAACAATGTCAGCTGTGCAACACTATACATATCGTATTAAAAAATTCTTCTAATTAATTCATATAGCATGATAAATTCCAAAATAAAATATTAAATTTTATTTCTTTTTAATTTCTCCTCCATAACCCCTTCCATCCATATATTTTGAGTACTCTCCCTCCTTCCTATTATCTCATAACCACATAGAGACTACTCACCCTATACAAATAAGTTAGACTTATGATGACTATATGACTATTGTAAACTCCTCATTTTGTTTCGTTTTTATCAACTTGGTGTTCTGTATAACAAGTTAAGTTTCGGTGTATTAATATAATTTTATTTTATAAAATAATTATTTATAATCTGTATTAACATTCTAAATAATATATTTATTAGATAAATAATACAGAAAGTAAGTATATATAAATATATATATAATTTTGCATTTATTAAAATTAAATAAATAAGTAAAGATAATCTTGTTTAATATTATTTTTTAATACATTTATATTTAAAATAAAAATATAAAATAGAATATTGAATTCAATATTTATTATATGGATTTGAGTATATTATTCTAATTCATCTTTTATTGCATCATTGTATGGTTTATTTTATTGACTTTATTCATTACATAATATAAAATAATATGATGTATTAATTCTAATCATGATATAGTGAAAATTGATTTATAACAATGGAGTAATTACATTGATTTCATCCATAAATTATTACAGAACAATAGAGTACATTACTTTTTATTAAAGATATAGTCAAAAATAATTTATAGTATTTCTTAGTCAGTAATTGCATTGATTTCGAATAAGCTATAATCCAGAGCAAAATATACATTGATTTTCTTCCCAAAAAAACGATAAAAATAAAGTATTGGTTGAAGAAACAATAAAGATCATTTAATGCGTTTATCGAGTGAAATGAATTAATAACCTATTACAAACTAATTTCAAATTACATGTTAAAATTTTGTGAAAAGAGTTCTCATGATGTGTTTAATTTTATTAATTCTATATTTTTCATTAGGTGTGATTCCTCTCTCAAATTCTGTAAATTAAAACTAATAAAAACATATAAAATATATTAAACCAACATCTGCAGAGTAACACAACATAATTATGAAAAGCAGAAGGCATTAAAAGACCAAACTATTAAATTACAAAGCAACAAAGAAGAAGCATAAAAACTGAAGTGTTTAAATGGATTAATTTTTTTTAGTAATATCAATTTGAAAAAAGTGGTAATCTGATGAATATACGTATATAAAAAAGATTACAATATATAACGCATTCCAAAAATATATAAATATGACAAGCCGAGAGAAGATATAAAATTTAAAATTGATAATCTGATGCGTATAAATATATAAAAAAACCTCAATATATAAAGCATTCCAAGAACATATAAATATTACAAGACAATAGAGAAGATATAAAATTTTAAATAGCTCCCAAAATTAACTACCTCTTTCATATTACTATTTTTACATTTTTTGTAAATTAGGCTACTTTTATTATTATACAAAAGGTTACAAAAAAATTACATCGAGGCAGGCCTCAAAATTCACCATATTGAAATGGATTTAGCAACGCTTGACACCTAAGTGTAAAACGACCCTTGACATAGAGCCTTGATAACTACACGACAGAGAATTGTCAGAGACCATAACTGGAAGACCAACAGATTGCCAAAAACCGTAACGAGCTGAGAGATAGACAAAATGACCCAGACCTTACTATCAGTCCCAGACTTTATCCCAAGAGTGATACAGATTACAATATAACAGCGTACATAGGCGTGTATGAGAACTGCTTCCGACCTGAACAGAGCTGACCATGGCTTAACCTTTACAGAAAAAACCCCACGAAGAAGGCGAAAAACTAGAATTACCAGACAAACGCCATTGAAACGCCAGAACCACCACCTTGGGCAATGTCCTGACCAGAACGCCCTAGAGGCAGGCTCAGACATCCACAGAGGTGGAGGGCTGCTCCTCCACGATCCTGCATCCGTATTGATCCAACGCGTTTGAATCCGTGTATGGCGCATCGTCTTTTGCCGACTCGCTTGGACCCGCCACCGCACCCGAGGTTTTCGCAGGCTGATCTCTTTGACACAGGACTGGCGAAGGAGGCCTTTGTTCCTTAGAGACTTCTGGTGGAACTGCATTGTCACATTTCTCAATTCGAACAGATACATAGTACATTGAATTATCCAGTGAGCATGGGAAGCGAAATCGAGTTGAGGGATGCGAGCTATGCCCGCATACAGCAGCACGAGCACGCCCTCTGTTTCTCCCTCGGCCTCGCCTTGCACCCCTGAATAAATTCTGTCTTAGGAGGATTTCGTGGAGTGAGAGGAGCGCTTAGGATTGGCTCTTCCTCTGGAGCCTCTCCGAGACCCGCCCCTGCGGCTACTAAGGCGAAGCCATTCTCGCGGCATGCTGAAATGAAACGAAAAGTGAAACTGGAGCGGAGATTGCACAGAGAGCAATGGCTCCTCGAGTCCAAAGGCACAGGGAGCAAAGAACTCGAGTCCAGAGACATGAAGACTTGCAGGGGCACAAAAGGTAGGAGATACCCAACAGCGGGAACACAAAGGGGCGCAACAAGAATAAACACTGAGAGCCGACCATACAAAATCACAGAAGCGTGATAATGATAGACAATATGTTCAGGGCACTCAGAGAAAGAGACCAAGGCCTTCTGAGTTGAGGGCCGAGGTCTGAATCTCTGAGACCTCTTCCAAGACCCACAAACCAACTGCAAACCACAGAAACGATATCCCCAGAGCCAGACAGCAGACAAAACGGAATGAAAGAAGTGAATTACCAGCACAGGCTTGCAGTTAATATACTGCGAAGCGACGACCCAAGCCATGAGCAAACCAACGCAGAGCAGCTGCATATCGAATGCCGGAGAAACAGAACTCGGGCGAGGCATAATGCGATGGGCGGCTAGTTGTAGGCTGTATTTACTGCCCGCCTTCAAGTTAACGCGACGGGGTGGCAGGCCCTTAATTGAACAGGACAGATGGCGGGTCTGGGCTGCCACTTGCCCAGTGGGAAACCCGCCTCTGTACCTTCCCCTTTAATTTTCACCCGCACCGGGAAACCTCTTTCATATTATTACATAACCGAGTAGATTAATAAAAATATAAATGTACGAGAAAAAACTATAATAAAAAATTTAAAAATTTAAAACATTGAAAATTTTGATCTTGAATAACATTGAATAACATCGAACTGACTTTCTTGATAATACACTAGGTGTCTGGTTAATAAATTTCTAAAGAATATATTCACCTCAGAGATATATATTAATATATACACAATAATTATCGCCTGTAATCTGTGATCGATCATCTAAAACTAGAATTAACGGGCATATCACTAACTACCTTCTGTTTGAAATCTGCAATGTTACATGGATATATATTACTATGCTATTGCACATGCGCGCGCGCACACACACAATATATATATAACCACACACTATATATATATAACAGAGATGTGATGCCTGTCCGGCCCTGAACTCTATACATGGTGGGCACCTGGAGCTTTCATCAGTTATGCAACGGATCAGGACCCGTAGGAACGAGTCTCTTTTCAACTCCATATCTGGGATCAACTTCATCTCCTAGTTCACGTTTGCATGATACATCAGAACAATATTGCCCTGCAGCATTCGATTTATGTGAAGCCTGGAGGTTCTTATATACTTTTTCGCGACTTGTTGCTTCCACAGAATTAGCTGGTAAAATCACCAAAAAGTACACACTTATCAAAGAAAGTAGCGCTCCCATCTTGTAGTTACTGAAATATTTCGCCATTAGAGAAAATCCCAAATCAAGGCAAGATTCCTGAATAAATTCGACTGCTTTGGATGATAAATAGCAGAATACACCCAGAACCGCTGCCGATCCCGCATTCAGTGCTTTCCTTTTATTCGTCTGGTCTCTATTTCAGAAACTTGAATATTTTGAGACGACTAATTTCCAGTACTATGTTATCATTTCCCATCTCATAATTACATGGGGTTCCTCTCTCTACTATATATATTGCTTCAGTTAGGGACCCTCTGGGTTCTATGGATTGAAAGAACATTACAACTTCCATCAAATTCAATGACGTCCGAAATTGAAACGCAGCGTGGCTAGTTATGCCGTGATCACGAAGCTTCCGTAGTCAATTAAGTAATACAAGAAGCCAGCAGGCTTCCTCCTACCTAGACTGTTAACATTGACCAACACAGTACGAAACAAAAACTCTGATAGGATCGACCATCATACGTTCTATCATATAATTCTATATTAACATTGACCAATAGAGTATGAAACAAAAACTCTGATAGGACCGACTTTCATACGTTCTCTCATATAATTCTGTATTGCTCCCTCAATTTGTCGTAAAAGACCTTCCATTCACGATGGGGAGGGCACAGCGGGGAGCATGGCGTGCTTTTCGATCAAGGATCACGTCGCCTTCCATTGCGTTCGTCATTGTTCTCATCTCATTTTCAAAGACTTCAACCCTAAGTTTTGATTCTCATCTCATTTTCAAAGATTTCAATTAACAGGGATGTCGTAAAAGATGATCCTCCCTTTTTATTTACCGATGTTTGGTAATCATTGGGATTTATCTTCTCTTTTAATGGGTTGATTATGTTTTTCAATTTTGATCGAGTTTATTAGCTGAAGCTTTATGATTCACTATTTGTGTCCCAAAGTGGTGAGAGTTTAAGTTTCCTGAAACATGATGTCAATGGAGTCGTCTATAGAGGTAGAGGAATTGCCTGGATGGCCAAAAGTAGTCAGAATCTGGGCAAAAAAAATTCAAAAACTCTTGTAAAGGCAGTGTTTGAATTGTGTTTTTGATGCTGAAAATGGATTCAGCACAATCAAAAACTTCTAAGACACCTAAAATTTTGAAGTTTAACAACTATAACTTGGATTTACAAAAATCCTTGCCAGATTTTCTCTAAATATCAGTGGAATTTCCATAACTTTCTCGGCAATTCCTCCAGCTAGTTAGACTAGGGCGTTGTCAATGATCAGTTTTGAAGAGTAAGGGATATGGATATGTCCTTGCTGAGTCTTTACTTATTGGCATATTTTACTGGTTCCCAATTAAACACTTTTAATTCAATTAAATAAAATGTTTGCCCAATTGTGATAAGGTTTGAAGAGCACTGGCAAAGTTGATTCTCTCTTTTTATTAGCCAATATATTTCAAACATTGAAATTTGTTCTTTCTTAAATATAAATTTGGTCAATTATCTTAAAATTTTAAGTCATAAATTATTGGTATATCTAATTAGCCAACAATTAAACACTTTTATATAACAATAATAATACGAAAATTTGATCTGAATCTCATTACATTAAAACATATGACGAATTTAACTTAAATTAAAAAAAAACACAACTTTTATTAAAAAAAATAATATACAGCTTATTTTACCAGCAAAACTAACATAAAAAACCCACAACTTTTATTTTAAAAATTAATATACATCTTATTTTACCAGCAGAACTAACATTTACATGTTTAACCATCACTCTATTAAAAAAATTAATATACATCTTATTTTACTAGCAGAACTAACATTTAGATGTTTAACAATCACTCTATATCATATGGATGAAACACAATCATATAGAAATTTGCTCAGCCGCCTATATTATTGTGCTAGAGCTTTACCATCAAATTATTAATCAAATTATTATTCACATTGCATGGGTCAGAATGAAGCGATGGATGAACGTAAATGATGATTGAACCTAATATTCTGGGAATGAACGTAAATGATGATTAACCGAAACGGATAATATTCTGGGAATTTGCAATTCACTTAAACTCACTCGCTACAAAGCACTATAATAAAGTCACGATACCGCCATCACAATCAGACCTGAATTAATGAAAAGAACGTTTCAACCGAATCAGCTTAGTCACTATTAAAGTAGATTTAAGTCCATTTACAGAGAGTAGCGTATCAAAGTAACATAAGTATTTAACTGCAATATATGCATCATCTTTAAAATATATATCTAAATATATATAAAACGAGATTCCATTGATAAAATTAAAGATGAGAACAATGGACTGAATTCTACAAACTAAACTTATTATTTAATGGGAAAACAATGACATGAGAACGAAAAGAAGTTCAGCGATCATTTAATTATTTAAATTATTATTTAATAGCAAAGGAAAAATGACAAGACCAAGCTGGGGTAGATGAATGCTTTTCATTCAACTATCTTCATAGCTATTCAAAAATGCATAAGACGAACCCATATAAAAAATATGATGGAATTGGAATAAACGAATTATATTAAAATATACCTTTATATAATATTTATATCTATATGAGTATTTTGTGGTTAATATATTTAATAGAATTTATTATATATCAATACGAAAAAGTAAATGAATCGATGATTTTAAAATTTATTATTATTATTATTTATTTTAAATTTTTATTTAAAAAATATAATGGAAAATAAACTTAAATTAAATGTAATAAATTTGAAAATCACTTTATAATATATAAATAATGATTATTATTAAAATAATAGATTTCTGGATTAATTACAAAATATAATTGATTATACAATGTAGCAAGTACGAAAATCATAAACATATGTATTGGTATAAGAACAATAGCAAGTAAGATTTATTTCCCCGTAAGAGATGTGACAAAATTGACTAAGAGTGTTATCTTATATTCTGTTAAGAGCGCAAAAGTTTATTCATGAACTTAAAATGTATTGCCAGATATGTTAATTTTTAGATTTTTATGAAAAAAATTGTCAAAAAAATATTTAAATAAACTATATATCTCCCAAATTTATCTAAATATTATAAAAACCATATATTATATATTTTCAATTACCAATATTATTAATTATTTTATTTTAATTTTTTTTTAATCTAATTACATATATAAAAAATTACATAATAATTGATATAATATTGTTATTTAATGAATAAAAAAAAAATTATTTGTATAATTTATCACACATATTATTCTTTTTTAAATGAATTAATATAATATCTATACAAGATATAGATAAAGATTAATATACAAGATATAGATAAAAATTGATATAAAATTTTAGTACAATGAATTAATAAAAAATTGTGACGATATAACTAAGATATCTTAGGACTAGATTTCTAAGGATAGGTTTGTACACATTTTCGTATAGATTTGCAAAACAGGTTCGAAGGAATGAAAAGTTGGAGGAATATTTTTGGATTTGGTATAAAAAGAGGGAAGAAGATGACACCAGATGTATTATTTGAATAATATTTCTTTTAATTTTTTAATAAAATTTAGTTCGATAAGTTTTATTTAAAATATTTGAATATTAAAATTTTTTTTAATAAAATTTAATTTGATAAGTCTTATTCAAAATATCATGGATTATAAAATAAATCATCTCAATTCTTTGATTTTAAAGAAAACTATATTAAGGAATGTTATAGGAGAGAAAAGTACAAAAAAAAAAGAGGTAATTGCGTTGAGGAAATGCTGCACAAATAAAGAGCCAGCATCTATAATTGTGTTGGCAGAGTAATGCGTTGACGGGGCCCAGTTTAACTAGGCACAGTTTCTTTGCGACAAGTTTTTGACAAATTGTAGGGAGGCTCAGGAGTAGGCCAAGACCTTCCACTATGCGTGGTTGCTCATATCCATCCGATTGGTTGTAGGAGAGTTGCCGGAGGACAACAAGTTTCCTACAGTTAAGGGTGGCCTACCCAAAGCCACAAGGTACACCTCCCTCTGGGCAACAAAAGATGCGACGAGGATTCACGAGATAAAGGTGTTTTGGGTGTTCGTCGAGGTGAGCTTATGAACATGGATCAACCATAGGCCACGCTTGTCGTCTACATTATATAACAGCTTGCAAAGTGCGGCAGAGTTCAAGGCAAATATCCATAACCTGTATATCTGGGCACACAAGGATCCAGCCTGAATGTAGGTAAGGTTTTTGTTCATTGTAATGGATGATGCAATCTTCGATGCGATGCCGTGATGGTCTTCGAAGTGGTGAGCTCCGGACATGGCAGAATTGGAAAAGACCGCAACACAACAACGAAAGAAGGAAACCAAGCTATGCCTTGCGCAGCTAGTGGAGAGAAAGTGTCAGGAATAAGAAGTGGCGATGCAGAGAAGGTGGCTGAGGAAACAGTGGCAACATAGATGGCAAAGACCACAACCGCGCCCACCAAAGAGATAAAGGAAGGCCAGGAAGTGTTCATGGAGCACGACATATAGGGGGAGGCTGAGATAGAGAAATGTATGGATCCTGCACCAAAATCGATCCAACTCAAGAGGTCACGCGTCGATGAGAACCAACCACACAAAAAAAGAAAAAGGAAACAAAGACCTCCAAGGGAGACCTTTTTGACATTGGCGAACCAATTCGTGATGCCATCAAGGATGCTTTCGAAGAATTGATGAGAGAGCATAAAACTATGCTAGGGCCGCTTAGAGCATAGTTGCAGGCATTATAGGTGCGACTATCAAGAATGATGACACCACACCTTACGGAAGGTGCATCTAAAGCCAAGCAGATGTTGTGTGCCCGCACAACGAACACTTTTCTATTACCAAAATGCGCAGTGTTAACAACAACCAAGGGTAACATGAGGGGTTGGGGGTTGAATTTGGCCACCCTCCCTAGGGAAACCCTATACCAACTAGAGGATGGGGTAATTGTTCAGCTTCATGCTAGGGAGGGTCGTGCCCTCCGAGTCTTGAGCGAGTAGAAGTTGAATTTAGTGCATCTCAGCCTATAGCGCGACAACCTAGTCACACAAGCCCAAGGATTGGAACTAGCCGTGGAGGAGGCCTGTAGCAGCATACCGAGTTGGACATGCGGTCGGTACTCCCAACAACAGAAAACATTCACCAACTAGCAGCTGGAGTCCGCAAGGCCCAGGAGGAGACCACAAAGGTTCAACATGAGCTGAACCTATAGATTGCGGAGCTGCAACTGAAGGCGCAACCCTCTACACCCTCGGAAGTCAGAGAGCAGTGCCACCATGCCATTCAATCAGGGTTCGAAGAAATAGAGCACATTGTACAAGACTGCACGGGATTGTTGGATCAATCCCTCTTCACGCTCACCTCACTATAGGAAGATCCAACCATACAACAGTTCGAGACAGAAGCATGGTAGATACAAAAGGCATATGACAATATTAGGGGGACCGCACGGACAGTTGCCCTTACTCCGCGACTTTCCAAGATGAAGGAGGCCTAGGCTCTAAAGGAACTGGTGGATGCCACACGCCATAAAGAAGAAATTCTTAAAGCACGCATCCAACCTTGGCTCGAAGAAGCATTCATGGTCACCACCACAATCGAGGGAAAGCTGGCACAAATGTAGGGTACATATGCGTTAAGGCAAGAAGGTGCCTCTGACAATGATACATTTGAGAGTCATGCACAATTGGTACAATGGAAAACAGAATAATGTGTTGTAGACGTAAGTGAAGCACACAAGTTGATGGATGGACTTCACAGAAAGATCATCGCACCTACAGAGTGACTCGAGATGAGTCACGATGATTGTGTTGGGGGCTTGTTGGGTAGCGGATCCCCCCATAAGCAAGTTTTGGGGCTTAAAGCCCAAGTTTTGGTCAATTTAATGTAAAGACCTCGCAAAATGCGAGCACATAGCGCGAGAGTCTATGGTTGTGCACAATAAAATAACGTAATTTAATATAGAATGTGTCGGCCTACCTGTGGTCTGTAGACCATGGGCGTGTATAAATAGAGTGAGGCTCTAAGTGTAAAAATTAGTTTTTAGTCTACCTTTGAGAAGTAATAGGGTTTTGGGATAAGGAATTCGCTCTGAGTCTATAAGTCCAAGTCTTGGGTTGTAGTAGTAGGAAGAGGCTCTGCAGCTGAGTGCACAGAGGCCTCGTAGAGTTTGTAGCTGTGCACGTGGACACATACAGCTGAGTGCATAGTGAGGAGTTGGATTTGTATCTAAATAGAGGATTAATAAAACATAAGTTACTTGTGGAATATTCTGTGTCTATGCTTCTGATAGCTTTATGCATCTCTTTACTGTTTATGATTACCGGCACTTGTTATGAATGTTGAATGATTAATGAGAATATTGGGCCGACATAATTAAGTTAAGATCTATAATAAAAGCCTAGTAAGGGATAAGGATCTTGATGTCCATTCTTTACGCGAGTTACAAAGATATGTGGAAGTAGTTGCATAAGTTGCAAAGGATAGATGGTTGCTCGAAGTAGCGCAAGCATGCAAATTCGGTTCGCGAAATTCCCAGAATTCATCAAGACATCCCTAGGGTGCGTAAACCTAGTTCCAACACCCTCCCATACTACCTCGGGTGAGACCTCAGTCCACCCACCACGAACTGCTGCCGAAAGGGCCAGTAATTTCGGGATTTGTTTAGCTAAATCACTTCTAAACTTGGGTCAAGCCCCAACAAGCCAACACCTATCTGAGGAGAGAGAAAGGATCTATGGTTATTTGGTTTTTCAAATTAATTCCTTTGTAAATACCTGCTCCATGCAACCCTTGACACTTTTAAAAAGGATTCATTAACAAGAAGCTATGAAATTCTGAAATTTCGAAGTTTTCAAGTTTTGAAATTTCTACCTTTCATGGTTCATATGTTCTCAGGTTTCAAAATTCTAAAGTTTCAAACATCTTGACATATTGAGATAAGAAGTTACATGGCTCCTAAGCTCCAAAGTTCCATATTTATGAACCTCTCAGGTTTCGATATTTCATCCTTTCGATATTCTAACAATCCAATGTCTTGAGATTCTGACCCTTTGAGGTCTCGAAAGTCCAACCCCCTAAAGTTCTGAAATTCAACTTTCTTCCTAGTTCCAACATTATGAAATTTGGCCTACTTCCCTAGCTTTGAGGCTCGAAAATTTGGCCTCCTTCATGGATCTAAAATTCCACGATCTTGCGTTCTTTCGCATTTCAAAATTCTAAAATCCATCTTGATCCTAAGGACTTCAAGATCCTTACTTCGGCTATCAATAACATTTGATCTTAAGATCCATTCATCTACTTCCTCATACCATTGGAAACCTTTTACAAATCAATTTCGAGTGGAGAAGGTTTGATGTGAGACCATTTTATACCTAAGACATGGCTACAAACTCTCCTCCATTCTTTGTAGCTCGACTCTTCTTCTTGTGATTGGAATCCTATACTCCCTAGCTAGTGCACCGTTTTGCTACCTAAAACATGGATGTAAATTTTCTCCTATTCTTTTCACCTTCACTCTTCTTCTTGTTCCTAGAATCTTGGATTACCTAGCCAACATAGTCATCTTTTAATGGATTTTTCAATAAGCCTACTACCGTGATGATTCTCTATCAGAGACTGCAAAAACCATGAGAATCTCCTTGGAACAACCATGCTAGCACATAAATAGATGCTAGTTTGGTTTACATCATTACCAACATACTTGCTAACTGTGAGGCAATACCAACTTCCAAAAACATCACTCAACATGCGTGTTGACATCAATGCCAACACACTTACTTCCACTAGCCAAATAGAAAATGCCAATTATCCAATAATCTCCCCCTTTGGCATTGATCACAACAACTCTTCACTTCTTTGCATTCATGGCCTATCCTCATGCTCATTCCACACATATCCTTGCATGAGTCACCAATGGCTTTGTTTTCTCTGCTGGAGCTATGAGAAATTGTTTTTCAATAAGCTTAGCTCCCCCTTTGACATCAATGGAAAAGGGATACAAGATAATTATCCCCATGGAATAATGGATTCTCAATGACCAAGGGTCTAGTTGTTGTTGTTCTTTTTTCTCTGCAAACTTCTCTTCAAGGATTGATAGTTGGTGTTGCTCTATAAGATTTACATATGTGATATGATCCACGTAAACATATACTACCTCTTCTTTTGATACCTACAGTTTTTGACACCTTAAGGTTACCGACTAAATACACTCTCTACTAATGCATATTTTGTACCAATTAAAAATAAATTGATACCAATAAAAATTTCTCATGGTATTGTTGTTGCTACAATTACCACCCATTAGTGATTCATTGAGCTTTCTCTTCATTGTTGTTGCTACTATCGAGGCTACTTTTTATGATCATAAGACTACTAGGAAAAATCATATTCACAATCTTAAATGAAACAAGGGTATTTCACCTAAGATGCAACCCTTTCATTCACTAGGCAATATTTCTTCCTGGGGTAGACAATTGTTTCATGCTACTACTATCAAAGCAACTCACCATGACCCAATTCTCTTTGATCTCCTGCATCTACTCCCTTATCTCTCTGTGGGTATTGATATTGTAGACCTCAATTTTTGCTCCTCTTCATTGCAAAATTTTGTTTCATATTATCTTCTTTTCACAACATAGAATGTTGTTTTGTACTCCTCATGAAACCATGTTGGTTTCTCTTTCCTATTTCTGTAATAGCCCTCAAGAAAATTCCATGTAATAAATGTTAGAAAACAATAACCATGGATGACTAGGACACGTATTCCAAGCTGAATGGTGGGCAAGACATCCTAGGGGGTTTTTATTTGGTTGTTTGTCGCTAAGGAAATTGGCAAACACAATGGCTAAGGCATTAAAGAGGCAAAAATGTATTTTGGAACATTTATTTACGAGAATAATGGAAATTAGGAGAAAAGGAAGGTGAAAGGTCACATTTTTCATGTGAGGAGGAAATTGAAGGAAAATAATGGAAAATGAAGAAAATAGAGGCCTCATTAATAAAAAGGCTTATGAGGATCAGTGGGAAAGGCTTGGTTAGTTCATTTTTCGAGCTCTATCATTATTCTCTCTTTCTCTCTCATACTATTGGTTACTTAGATTTTTCTTGGAGCACTCTTAGAGGGTGTGGCATACTTGGATTCTTGGAGCAGGAAGACAAAGCAAGAGCAAGAAAGCACAAGAATGCATCGACATCAACAACTATATCTGATTATCTTTTAGTTACTGAGTTGCATGTATGATTTCTTCACTAGTTCTAGCATGCATGGCACATACATGTGGTTTCTTGGTTGTGATCTATCATTGGCATGGAGGATTTCCTTGATCGACAGTGGATTTCATGGCCTTGCCATTTCCTAGATAGCCATGGTGATTGTGGTTTTACTTTAATTTCTTTGCTTTTGTTGGTTCTCATGTTTCCTTAGCTTGGGTTGTGTTATTAGTCCTAGAAGCCTTGGCTGAACAAATGATCCTGAAGCCTTGTATAGCTTGGGTTGAGTTATTAGTATTGGAAAACCTGGTTGAGCAAATTCTCTTGAAGCCCTGTAATAGCTTGGGTTGAGTTACTAGTCCTGAAATCCTTAGTTGAACAAATGCTCTGGAAGCCCTTGGTGGGTTGAGTTACTAGTCTCGGAAGCCTTAGTTAGAAAAATGCTCTGGAGGACCTGTATAAGTTGTGGGTTGAGTTACTGGTTCTGGAAGTCTTGCTTGGACAAATGCTCTCGAAACCTTGTATAGGCTGTGGGTTGAGTTAATAGTTTTGGAAGCCTTGGTTGGAAAGAAACTCTGGAAACCCTAGAAGGCTTCGATGGGGACCAATGTGATGATGGTTTTTGGTGATGTCCAACTTTGAGGTGGAATCATTGTTTGATTTGTTGAGGCAGGTGGCCTTTAGAAGCCCTAGATGAGTTTTGATTGATGCGTTTAATGATATCCCACATTCATGCTTGGAATATGGTAAAGGGGTCATTGGTTGAAGAGAAACTTGGCTTAGCCAATGTATGATCAGGTGGAATGTGGTAGTCCCATCTGTGGTTGGTTCATTTCATTTATTAATGAAAAAAATTCATTCACTTGATTTTCATGTGCAAATTTACTAATGTATATATGGATTTTGATGGATGATATGTTTATTATATTCCTGTTCCTATTATGTTTTATATGCACATTTACCCAGGAGGTTGTTACGGAGTGGTATCAGAGCATGGTTCAAACACTTGGACTGGATGGGCTCTATCATAGGTGAAATGAAGAACAAAGGTTAAATCTTAAACCTTTCTTTCATATCTATTATAAATTTACTACCGTGGAATGTTAGACGCTGAAATGTTGTCCTTAAGCCCACTGATAATGTGGTAAATATTTCAGATATTGGTTCACAATACTGTAGGACTTATGATATAAGGAAGATAACCTTCCTGAATGCACCTTTAAACATGTCACACTGGAATTTATGCAATAACTTTTCTTCTGTAGGCTTTCAGAAGCAAAAAAATTGTCCACATTGAGGGGAAATACCAGTGATTATGTGGTAGACATTTTAGATATTGGGTCGCAATATTTCTCGAGATATGAGCAGAGGGAGTCCAGCCTTCTGAATGCTCTTAAAATCATACCTCAAACAGGTCACGCTGATATTTTTGTTATAAATTTTATTATAGACACTCTCAAGAGCTGAAATTTTTTTCCACAATGAGAGGAAATACCCTTGATATTGTGAGAAAATTTTCACACATTTATTCACTATAGTTTAGGATATATGACCAGTGTTAGTCAAGATTTCTGGACACTCCTAGAATTGTGCACCAAATATGATTGTGTTGGTATTTTTGTTATAACTTTTCATCTATGAAATCCCAGAAGTTGAAAATTGAACCATAGTGAGGGAAAATACCACTGATCATATGGTTCAATTTCCATAGCTTTTACTACTACATTTTATGATATATGCATTGAATCATTCACTATATTAGTTTGCATGCAAAGTGTTTGATGGAATGCTTAAATGGCTCAATGATTAATTGCATATAGATCGTTTGATTAAATGCCCCAATGAGTATATTGTTTGTGGATGGGGATAGTATTTATGTGTAAGAGTATTTTTGTAGTTGATATATTCTTACTTGTATGCAAATAGTTTTCTATATTAGTTTGCATGTAAAGTGTTTGAAGAAACACTTACATGCAAATGTAATAGTATAGTAGTTGTTTGAAGAAAATGTAAAAGTATGTAATTGTTTGAAGAAAATGTTAATTTTTAGATGGGATAGTATTGTAGTATGATAATATGGATGTTGCTGATCTATGCCTATTTTCATGTAAAGAATTTGACGAGTTGCATGCAGGGAATTTGAAAGGTTGCATGCAAGGAATTTGAAAAGTTGCATGTAAGGAAATGGAAAAGTGGCATGTTTTTAGTTATTATGTTACAAGTGGAATAAGTGCAATGTTTTTGACTTAATATCATACAAAATGTATGAGAAATGAAAAATCAATTTCCTTTCAAGTGTGGTTAAATGAATAGAGCTTCGGAGATCCCATTTCCATAATTGGACATTGGAGATCGGGCCATTATAGTAGCTTCCTCCTTCTACCTTAGTGTGGACCATGGATAGTAAGGGGGTATGCTTATAGGTTTTTTGAATTCTTGATTAAATGCGTGATATGTGTTTTTGCTTATAAAATTGTATCAAGGAATGCTCTTGTTTTAATATGGTTGTAATAACACAATATGTGTTGATACAACTGATATGCACTCGCATGCAAGTGGGTACTAGTTTTAGTATTATGACTATGATTGTGAGTTGATTGTTGACTATGATATGGTTGTTAGTATTGGTGAAAGCTAATTTCAAATTGATAGACATGATGTCTTGATTTTTGGAACATGTGATTGATTGTGTATGAATTATATGTTGCTTACATGTTGATTTCATGATACCTACTTACATCCTTGTATGTTAGGTTACATTTTTTAATATTTTGATTACATGTATCAATCTTGAAGGTTTATTCCAAGAATTAATCTCTTATGTTTGACTACATGCATTTATGCCTAGGTGTAGTTGATTTGGCATTACTTAGGCAGATTGTTCATTGCATGTGGCAATGTGTACAATGGAGTAATGGTTGTTGTCATGCATAAGGTCATGGTTTGCGTAGTTGATGTGGTAATGCATTGATGCCTAGACTCTAGCTGGAATGATGTGTATATAGTTTGGAACTCATTTTTCATGTGTGTATATGCATTTCTTGTGCATGTATCGTCTTGGTTATAGTAATCATCAATAGTAGGTCAAACATGCCTTGTGAAGTCATTGTATGCAACTTAGGTCACCATGGTGCTATTGGTTGTTATGATGCTAATGTGTTGGCTGAGATAAAGTAGGAGATGCAAATCATCATAATGAGGTTGCAACATTAGACTTTGGGATAAGAGCAGATCATCATACAGGTAGTGTATTTTTGGCATGTAGGTATGTAAGTTAAGGATTATTATATGCATTAGGGCTATATACCTTAGGTTTATGAACATGTATTTCATGTTATGGCTACATTCATGATAGATGTTAGATGATAAGTGTGGTTATATTCACATGTGTCAGATAGTCAAGAATGATAGTAGCTTGTAGTTATATGCATTTCTATTGTTGTTTTATATTAGATAACCCAATGATTATGTTATATGTTGTTGATGAGTATGTTATAGGTTAGCTTATTGATTTTTATATGAAAATTATCTTGAAAATTTGGTTTATGTTGTTGATGAGCATGATATATAGCTTATTGTTGTTATATGCTATTAACTTGATGATTAGGGTTACTTCATTGAGATATTGATGTTATAATTTGGATCGGTCGTATGCATGACAGTTATGTTCATTGCCTTGAAGACATTGATGTTATATGTATTGTGTTAACCTAGTTTGACCTATGCAGTTGGTTATGGCTATGATATTCAGGTATCAACTGACATATGTGTGAGATGGTGTCATACTAATCTAGATTGACTTTGTATATGCGTGAATGATAATTGTGTATGAGTTTACAATGTGAACATGTTAGTTAGCTATTGTTATGGATATCATGATATTATGAGTTCTGGAGCTGATGTGTTGTAATGTTATATTGTGATAACTAGATTGATTGTGTAGACAAGATCACCTCCCCTGAGATACATTAAGGTATCAGTTGCTTATGTCATATATGTGGTGCTTGACTGTTTTATTAGATTGTCTAGCTAATTTAGTTAACATGGTATGTTTGCAAGTGGTTGACATGTGTGAGAAATTGCAAGGTAACATGTTTGGTATTAGTATGAAAAGGTAATTGTTGATGTGCCTATATACTAACAGTTGGGTGGTGTGACAACATATAGTAAGCCTCAATTCCAAGAAGGTAAAAATGGTAAAGGAAATGAATAAGGTAAGAATTGATTTGGCTATGTTTGGAAACCTTAATTCGAAACAAATAAGTGCTTTTCATACAACGAGTCTTCTTAACATTAATCTAGTCTGAGATTATGTGGATACAAGCTATATTCCTCAACACGTACTTGACAAGTATATTAGATAGTCTTTAGTCACAAGAGGATCTCTTAAAGGATTGGTGTCCCTTGAGAGATGGCATGGATTGTTCAATTGCAATCAATTTCCTTGGAACAGTAAGATGAGGTAACTGGTGTATTATTATGGTTAATTATACATTGACATTTATGTGTTTATAGAAGTATGATGAAGGGAGTTGTATGGCAAGAGAGACTACCATGAAATCTTGAATATGGCTTAGGTTGAGATTTCCTTGGGAACCATGGGGATTGAGTCATGGTGTCAGTCTTGTGGTTTTGGTCTTTTCAGTTTGATTTGTGGTTTTGTTTGTGTCTGGTGTAGGGCCTTGCCTATTTGTTGTAGTGCCATATCGTTATGGGTTTTTGTGGTCTTCTTCTTGTTTTTTTCTTCTCTTCTCTTTTATTGTTTTGAGTCTTGGGAATTGGTTGGGAAAGAGGAAAGTTGATGGAGCTCTGGGACAATTTTGTGGTACCCAAAAGGTAATGTAATATTGAGATGAAGCTTTGTGCATGTGTAAGCACAACGAAAGGTACGAATATGATAGTTGATTGGATTGGTTGGGTCCATTGTGGTAAATGAACCGTAGCAGTAGAGTCATGAGAAAGGTAACATGAAAAGGTAAAGTAAATGGATTTGAGGTGTCATATGTTTTGGCTATGTTGGAAATTTTTGTTCTCAATGTTCTACATGTGTTGCATGAATAAAGGAATTTATCTTAACCTAGACCTTATGTTATCTAGTAATTATTTTATGATCATGATTATGTTGAAGTTTATATATGTATACATGTATGAATGTATGTCGTTGTTTGACAGGATCATGATTTTTTTATGGTAACGTTTATATATGTATGTATGTATACATGTATCTATGTTACTATCTAACAAGGATGTCAGGGATCATTCTTGTGGAGGAATGATTTCTTATGCAGGAGAATAACCTGAAGAGGTTCCTTGTCTTACAAGGAATCAATTGGGAAGAGTAGTCACGACAAATATACGAGGTCATTATCACATGGATATGATTTGATATTGTATACTTGTATTATGCCTATGTCTATGTTATAACAGGTAATGTTGAAAGATATATCAGCCAAGTGAAAGTAGTGTGGTCGGTGCCATGCTAGGATAAGCATGGATGAGATGTTGGAAGCAAGGTTTCTTAGTAAGGACAGTGTGCTTTTGGATGTGTGGTACTACTGTTGTGCAAATACTGTATATGTTGTACATGTTTCATATATGATGTGTGCACATCTGTTGTTGTGTATACATAGCATGTGTACATGTTATTTATGCAATGTTATGTAGATGACAGTACAACTAGGGTTTTGTGAATATTACATATGGGGTGTTGTATATATATTGTATTGTCTTCATGATGTATGCGTGGTATGTGTGAATATGGTGCTCTATACATGTTGGATATGTAGTGTTGTGTACGGATGATGTTATGCACATGTTGGATATGCAATGCTATGTACACTTGGTGTTGCGTGCATGATGTACATATGGTGCTATGTACATATGATGTTGTGTGTATGATTGTGCAAGTGGTGTTGTGAGGATGTGGTGCCATGCACATGTTGTACATAGGGTGATATGGGCATGTGTTGTTGTGTACCTGTCGTGCATGTGATGTTATGTACATGTGGTGTCGTGTACATGTCGTGCATGTGGTACTATGTACATGTTGTATTGTGTATGCATTGTATAGTGTTGTAGTGTACATGTGGTGTTGTCTACACATTGTGTAGGTGGTTCCATGTACATGTGATGTTGTGCACACATTGTGCAGGTGGTGCGGTGTACCGTGGTACTATGTACATGTTGTACATATGCTACTAGTGTATGTGTGGTATTGTGTGCATGTCATCCATGTTGTGTTATGGTCATGTGGTATTATGTATGTGCATCATCTAGTCAAGGTATTGCAACATGTGTACTTGTTGTGTGGTACTCTATGTAGGTACATGCATTGTGTGGTATTGCACATTGGGTATAGATGGATGCACTATGTTGTACACTGGTTGTAGGTGTATGAGTTCTATTTTAGGTGTAGATGCATGTATTGCATGGTGTGGTATGCCGTGTGGTTGTATGTGTGTGATTCACACTGTGTATGTTCACATGGTTGAGGAGAAGGCACTAGATGTTTGTCGGGTGTGGAAACCAATCCAATGTGTGTACAGAAAGAAAAAAGATAGAAATAAGGATGTATGAAGGATAAATATAGGTATTAAGTTTCAGTTTTAGTATGCATGTGATTTATGATTCTGGTCCATGATGATTACATGTGATCTATGATTTTTATTTATGATGGTTACATGTCATTTATTATTTTGATGGTTATGTTTGAGCTAAATTGATGTGATATTTTATACATGTTGACTTGGTCAAATATGTTAGTTTGACTTGTTGTGATAGGGCTTGACCATGATTGCAAATGTACTGTATTGACGAGATACGAATGAGGTATGATGTGAATTTATTTTAATTTATTTTAAAACTGATGGAAGCTATGTCCGTGGTATAGGAATCATGAACATGCCTGGTTGGGTAATTGAAATCAACGACAAGAATTAGCAGCTTGATATGGTGGTTTGGTGGTTGCTTATGGTGGTTTGGTAGTTTCTTTATTATGGTTTAGTATTTTATTTATGTTGCTTGATACATGTAATATGATGTGTTGATATATGCCTTATGATGTTTTGATATATGTTATATGATGATTAGTGTATGATTGATATATGTTTGGTATATGATTTGGCATATGTTTTGGTATATATGTTTTGATGATGTTGTTATATGTACACTCATGTATGGATGTAAATACCATAATGAGCTGTGTTATAAAGCTCCACTATGCGATATGGGTATTATGTTATTATACTATCATGTGGTTATGTTATCATGACGTTACACTGTCATATGAGTTTTCTTAAGCATGATGATTATTGTAGATACCATAATGAGCCATGTTATAAAGCTCCATTATGTGGTATGTTGTCATGTTGTCATGATTTTTTGATTTTGAGAAGATCTTTCATTGTAAATACTGCCATGGGCTGTGTTATAAAGCTTCATGAGTAGTATGTTTTGTGTTCAGAAGTATTTTGGTTACAGGTGCCATTGACCATCGAGCACAGTGTTCCCCCAAGTGGCAGGGTTTTGTAACAACCCTGATGAAAATTCCATGTAATAAAATTAAAAAACAATAACCACAGATGACTAGGACATGTATTCCAAGCTTAATGATGGGGAAGACATCCTAGGGAGTGTTCATTTGGTTGTTTATGGCTAAGGAAATTGGCAAGGGAAATGGCTAAGGCATTAAAGAGGCAAAAATGTATTTTGAAACATTTATTTATGAAAATAATGGAAATTAGGAGAAAAGGAAGGTGAAAGGTCACATTTTTCATGTGAGGAGGAAACTGAAGGAAAATAATGGAAAATGAAGAAAATAGAGGCCTCATTAATAGAAAGGCTTATGAGGATTAGTGGGTAAGGCTTGGTCGGTTCAGTTTTCGAGCTCTCTCATTATTCTTTCTCTTTCTCTCTCATACTCTTGGTTACTTAGAGTTTTCTTGGAGCACTCTTGGAGGGTGTGGCATACTTGGATTCTTGGAGCAAGAAGGCAAAGGAAGAGCAGGAAAGCGCGAGAAGGCATCAACATCAATAGCTACATCAGATTTTCTTGTAGGTACTGAGTTGCATGTATGATTTCTTCACTAGATTTGGAATGCATGAAACATGCATGTGGTTTCTTAGTTGTGATCTATCATTGGCATAGGGGATTTCCTAGATCTACAGTGGATTGCGTAGCCTTGCCATTTCCTGGATAGCCATGGTGATTGTGGGTTTACATTCATTACTTTGTTTTTGTTGGTTCTCACGATTCCTTAGCTTGGGTTGAGTTATTATTCCTGGAAGCCTGGGTGTAATAAATGCTCTAGAAGCCCTGCAATAGCTTGGGTTGAGTTACTATTCCTGGAAGCCCTAGATGAACAAACGTTCTAGAAACCCTGTAACAGCTTGGATTGAGTTACTAGTCCTAGAATCCCTAGTTGGAAAAATTCTCTCGAAGCCTTTGGTGGGCGGAGTTACTAGTCATGGAAGCGTTGGTTGGACAAATGCTCTAGAAGCGCTATATAAGTTGTGGGTTGAATTACTAGTTCTGGATGCCTTGGTTGGAAAAACACTCTAGAAGCCCTGCATTAGTTGTGGGTTGAGTTACTAGTTTTGGAAGCCTTGGTTAGACAAACACTCTGGAAGCCTTGGAAGGCTTGGATGGAGATAAATCCGATGATGGTTTTTGGTGGTGTTTGACTGTGAGGTGGAATCACTCTTTGATCGCTTGAGGTTGGTGGCATCTGCAAGCCCTGGATGAGTTTTGATCGATGTGTTCTATGAGATCCTACATTTGTTCTTGGAATGTGGCACGGAGGTGATTGGCTGAAGAGAGACTTGGCTTAGCCAATCTATGGATGGGTGTAACATGGTAGTCCCATCTCCGGTTGGTTCATTGCATTTATTAATGAAAAAAATCATTCCCTTTGATTTTCATATGCAAATGTACTGATGTAGATATGGATTTTGATGGGTGATATGTTTAATATATTCCTGTTCCTATTATGTCTTTTTTATATGCACATTTACCCTGGAGGTTGTTACAATTTCAACAATGTTGATATACTTGAAGATAAATCAATCTATTTATGTAGTCGCTAAGGGGACACAACCAGAGCCTCAACGATCATATACATCTCTCTCTCTATTCCTTTTAACTTCCTACATATGACTTATTTGACCTCTCTTTAGGCCATTCTCTTCCTTTACTGAAGGGAAACAAATGATCTACTCCCCTCGAGGAGATAATCTTCCTTCTACTTCCAAACATTCAATGGCTGATTCCTAATAGGAGCATTACTTTACAACTTCTTCTTTGCCCATGTTTGGGCTTTATCCTTGCTTCACATGGCTAGAGTGAACTTCTCCTTCAAGTCGTCTTTCTTAACCAAAATAATCTTGTTTCCTTTCTGCCTTATATAGGGGTCTACGATAAGGGTAAGAAGATCATTCTTCCTGGTTTACTTTTGATTTCTTCCTCCTCTTTTCATATTTTGGTTTTGACACTTAGCACTTAATACAAAATTGTATTCCTCTACGCCAATGTTTCTTATTGTCTTGAAATCTAGAGTTGTTACATTTGCATGCATATGTTGAGAAGAAAGCCATTTCTTCTCATATCTGCAATGCATTTCCTCATGCCCAAAGTTGCCATAGTTGTAGCATTCGATTTGGCTGAAGAATGGTGTAGAGGAATTAATATTATGGACAAAACTCTTGTTAAACCTTCTATTACTATCAATAAGCCTTCTCCTAGCATCTTTATGCTTTCTTAGGTTGCAACTATTGCATGCATTTCATTTCCTTCCATGTCATGTACAGTCTATGGCCTTATTCCCAAAATTATTGCAAGAGAAATAAGAACCATGAAAAGGCTTCTGATAGTTAACAATATAGTTTCTTTGAAGGCGTTGTCTTTGAGACGGAAAAAACCTATGTTGGTTCTTCATGTGTGTTTCATGGAATATTGTGCTAGTGCCTTGCATTGTTCCCTATTGTTTCTTGGCTCTCTTTTGATACTTTCATTGTTTTTTCTTGTTATGATGTTATTTCTACTTTTTCCTCTGCTCTTGTTTATTCTTTCCTTTCTTTTCTTCAAGTTCAAAAATTTATTTTCCTTTTTTTTTGTTGGAGCCTCCAAACACGTTTACCTGGGAAGTTGACCCTTCAACCTTCACAATCTTGGAGCTTGGTTTTTCTTTGAAACATAAACTAGCTTTGATGAGAGGGGATCTTTGCTTAAAAATCAACTCATTCAAAGCCTTTTTTCTCTCCTCAAGCTTCTGGTATTGATACAAATCTTTATTTTACTTTTCTATGTCATGGCTTAATGATACTACTTCCACTTGTAGTCTCTTACAATGAGCTTCTCTTTCATCTAGTTGAATGGTTAGCCTTCCACTCTATATGCTAACCTCTTCTTGTTGATCATTTATATCCATAAATTTTTTTTCTAAACTTCTCATTCTCAAGATCATACTTGTTCAACTGCTACTTTTCCTTGAGATTTCCCTCTAATAGCTCCTTGATCTCGTTTATGGAAGAGATGAAATTTTTCTTCAAATAGATCATTTCATATAGATCCTTTTCTTCACTACCAATGGTGTTGGATGAGCCACCATAGAGATATAAAACCATGTATGTCTCCATGGAGTCTTCCACAAGTCTAAGTAGTATCCCTTCTTCATCACTACTAGGGGTACTCTTATTTTCTCCTATGGATGAGCACACTTGGGATTTCTCTTCCTCTTTAGAGGATCCCTCTTTTTCTATTGCTACTAAAGTAGGCTTATCTTCATTACTACTACTAGATGCATGGTTTTCTCTATCCTCAAGTTATTCACATGAACATATAGATAATGAGTGACCTATTTCTTTACATTTATCAGAAATAAATAGATTACTTTCTAAGCTACATGGCCTCTCATTCAAGTATTCTTCTTCATCATCCTTGGGGTGAGTATGAACACTTTTCTCATAGAAAGAAATATCTTGAATATTTTGATCATCTTTCCTTTTGGATGCCTTCTCCTTTCTCTTCCTTTTATTCTGATCACCTTTAACTACATGTTATGGTTCACTACTTGAGCAACAAGGTTCTTTGGACTTCTCTTGAGATGAGTTGAAATTTTCTCCATACAAACATTACAATCTGTCTAGCATTTCCTTTGTTTTCTCAAAGTGCCTTACTTCCTCAGCATCTAGTTTAGATAACACTTTAATGATTATTTCCTTGGCTTATTCATTTTTCTCACTCTTTTATCCATTCAATAAAGAGCACCATACATCAACACCTAACGCCATTAAATATGCTTCCATTCTAAAATTCCAAAGTACATACTTTGGTCCATTTAAAAATCGAACTCCTTCTATTGCTAGCTAACCTTGATTAGCTATAGTTTCCCTTTTATCTACCTTTGGCTGATTACAATTTTCTTAAAGGAACTTGGAATTTATACCAATTCTTGGAAACAATGTTAATACTAAGAGGGGGCGTGAATCAATATTAATGTTAATTTAATTTTTTATGCCAATTTGTCTTTACTCATTTAAACATGCCATTCATTATATGAGAACAACCATTGACAAACCATAAAAACAACCATGCCAACCAATACAAACATACACATCATGAGCAGCAAAAAAATGAGATACAGGTTTAGTGTGGAAACCCTTTTGGGGAAAACCACCAAATATTTTTGTTATTATTGATGTAAATATGAGAGCACCTACTCTATTACATCAAACTATTTTTGAGCCACCACTCACACGAAGCACCAACTCCTTCCAATTGTTTGTTAGCACCCACTAGAAGGAAGCACCAACTTCCTCCTTTTGCATACACCTAATGAGCCTACCAGAAGCACCATCTGAATAACCAACTTCGTGGATTTGTTGCAAGCACCGACTTGCAGCTCCTTAGATTCATGCAAGCACCAACTTACAGGAGGAACCAACCGTGAAGCCTTCTCAGACACACACTAGAGATGGAAGCACCAATTTCCTGTATCTAGGATCCAACCCACACTAGATAAAGAACTAATGTTCTATGCAAATGGTAGTTACTATGCCTGATATCATCTTTATTCTCCTTAGCCCTTGGCCCATGTAACATTCTCTGTCCTCTACTCACTCTGTAGCAACCCACTATTCTGCTAAAAAATATTCACTCATCACAACTCTCTCAATGCTTTTTTAACACTATAGCATCATATTATTATTGACCCTTTACTCTCAATAGCATACATTCAACACTCAACTTCTTCTATTGCATTTACTCTCTTGGTCTGCCATATCACTTACATTCAACACTCAACACCTTCTATTCCACAAGCTCTCTTGACCTCTCACACAACATCAAAGGTGCTCCATGGGTCTCTTTCCTCTGCATAGGCACACCTAGGCTCTCTCTGCAACACTGGTGGACTTGGCCTCTCCCCAACAACACACACATACCATAGAGATCTACACATAGCTCACTAATAACAATTCTACTTCCCTCACTTTTTCTTAACTACAATCGTTGGTTTTGTTTCACTGAAACATAGTGATCGATGTTGCCTCTCTCAGTCATCACACGACCATTCAAAATACCCTAGTGTACTCCTTCACCTAGAACTCCTTCTTGTTGTTGTGTATGATTTCTTGAATTATGTCGCTACAACGTTAAGTCAAAGAATGGGCTTTGTTTACTCACCAATTGTTGTTGCAGTATAATTGATGTAAGGAATGTCCACTTGAGTGTCTTTTAACCTACTAAGAGATAAATCTCAGTCACACTGTAGACTAGAGTTCTTCGATTACATTCAGCTTGTATCGACAATATGGCTCTTTACCGCTTAGTACCTAATTCTGAATTGTCATAGAGAGACTAACATGTACCTCAAGCATGGATGTCCTTTGTGTAATGAAATATTTTCTACTCAGGATCTATTCTTCATTTAATTCCTTGTAGAGTGCATGTAATATCATTGATGGATTGTCTCATCTCATGATAGACTCCATTTATTTCATGCTATGCAACCGTGGTTTATCTATTGCTTGATCCAAGAGTTTCTGCAATTTCCATTATTCTAGTGAAAAAATACACTTTAACTCTCTTAATTTTTGACTCATTCGTCTTTCATACACCTTTGTGCTGTAATATCAGATCCCCACACTTTTTGACTTTATTATGGTAGGATATTATGAGATCACGAGATTTTGATATTGGCCTTTAACCCCTTTTTCTTCGCCTCTTATTCTTTCTCCACTATTGGACCGAGTGTTGTTACCAGTGGCATAACACTTAGATCATAAGCCCTTCAATATCTTCTTGGGCATCTATCTCATTGTGTTCTTTATCTACTCTCTTAGTTCTTTGGGCTCCACGACTAAGTGATAACAAAATCAGAAGCTTCTTGTATTGAAGCTTTCTCAAATTTCAATTAGAAAGTAGCTATGAAATCTTTGACCTCCAAAATACCCACATGGCATCTCCACAGCACTTAGGTACCAAGCCCTTCAGGATCCTGTCGGGGCCTATCTCCTTATGTTCTTGCTCTACACCCTTGGTTCTTTGGGCTCCACGACTAAGTTCCAACAATATTGGAAGCTCATGGTACCAAAGCATTCTCAAATTTCAAATAGGGAGGAGATACGCAATCTCTAATCTCTAATATACTTCCAGTGTGACATCATGCTCATGTCATCAACCCCATGTGGAATCTCTTTAGTGGTGACACTTGTCCCCAATATTTTCCCCATTAGACCACTCAATAATTATGAAATTGACTATCATGTGTCCTCCATACCACCATGTAATTTGGATTTCATCTACAACCATCAGCTCATGAGGGCCAATCCACTGTTTCCATGTGTCCTATCAGAGGAGACAGAAAGGGTACCTGGTTATTTGGTTTTATAAACGAATCCATATGTAAATCCTCGCGCCCTACAACCCTCAGAGATTTTAAAAAGGATTCATTAATATGAAGTTACTAAATTCAAAAATTCCAAAGTTCTCAAATTTCTACCTTCCATGGTTCCTAGGTTTTGAGGATTTGAAGTTCCGAACCCCTTGATGTACCAAGATAAGAAGTTATGGGGTTATGAAGTTACGAAGTCTCGAACCTCCGCGGTTCTAATATTTCAGCCTTTTGATATTCTAACCTTCCTACATGTCAAGATTCTTACGGTGTGAGGTCCCAAGACTCCAACCCTCAAAAGTTTTGAAATTTAGCTTGGTTCCCGGTTCCCAAATGTTGAAATTCGTCTTGCTTCCTCATTTCATGTTCCAAAATTTAGCCTGACTTCCGGTGCTAAAATTCCAATTGTTCGAAACATTTTTCAAATCATTTTCCAATGGATAAGGTCTCATCTAGTCCTTGAGTCCATTTTCTACGTGAAACATGGTTGTAAACTCTTTGTCATTCTTTGCACCTGGGATCTTCTTCTTGTGCCTGGAAACTTGGATTCCTTGGCCAACGAGCCCACTTTCTACCTGAGCCATAGTTGCAAACTCTCTATCATTCTTTGCACCTTCACTATTCTTCTTATGTGTGGAGTCATGGATTCCCCGATCAACACACTCATATTTTTATGGATTTTCCAATAGGCATGCTACTGTGATGATTCTCTACCAAAGACTACAGTAACCATGGGATTGCCTTGGAATAAACATGCTAGCAAATACAACCATGCTATTTTGGTTGACATCAATACCAACATACTTGCTCTCTGGTAATACCAACTACCCAAGACATGTTCCAACATAAGTGTTGTCATCAATACCAACATACTTATTATGACTAACCATACAAACAATGTCAATTGTCCAACACTATACATATCATATTAAAAAAGTCATCCAATTAATGCATATAGCATGATAAATTCGGAAAGAAAATATGAAATTTTATTTCATTTTTACTTCTCCTCCATAATCCATTCCCTCCTTCCTATTATCTCATAACCACTAAGAGACCACCCACCCTATACAAACACGTTAGACTTATGATGAGTATTGTAAACTGCTCATTTCGCTTTCATTTTTATCAACATGGTGTTTTGTATAACAAGTTTGGGTGTATCAATATAGTTTTATTTTATAAAAATAATTATTTATAAACTTATATGAATATTCTAAATAATATATTTATTAGATAAATTATATTGAAAAATTATATATCTATATATTTATATATGATGATATGTATATATATATATGTTTTTTAAATTTTTTCATTTATTAAATTTAAATAAATAATTAAAGATAATCTTGTTTTATATTTATTATATGGATTTTAGTATATTATTCTAATTCATCTTTTATTGCATCATTGTATGGTCTATTTTATTGAATCTATTCATTACATAATATAAAATAATATGACGCATTAATTATAATCATGATATAGTGAAAAATGATTTATAACAATGAAGTATTATGAGAAATTTTTCGGCGTAAACCACATGATATTTCATCTGTCGATGCGCTTCGAACCAACCAGTGTGGTTCATCATCAACAGATCTAGCTTTGTATATTAAATAGTTAGAGCAGAGCATCCAACAACTATATTTCTTGACGAGGTGATGGCTGTATTTCTCTAACGGCTAAATTTGACCGGGAAACGGTTAGATGGAGTGGATTTGGGGAAAAACCTATAATTAAATAAATAAGTTAATTCAATTAGTCATATATATTTTTTAATTAAAATAAAAATAAGGAGACCATTTTATAAACTTATAGTTATAAATATATATTAAAATAAATTAATATAAATTAATAGTTAATACAAAATTATTACCTATATGAATATTAGAGTAATTAATAGTTAGTTATAAAAGTTGTTAAATAAAACTATATTAGAGTAATATAGTTGGTTATATTCTTATTAAGATACGAGTTAAAGGACCTATTTAAAAAAATAAAAATAAAAATAAAAATAAAAAATAAAAAAATAAATAGATCAATAAATAAATAAATAAATAGTTATTTATAAAAGTTATTAAATATATAAGTATTAGAGAACTTAAGGGTCCGAAAAATATTTTAAATATTTAAAATTAATTAATATTTTATTTAAGGGGTAAAAATAGCATCTTATCATATATTAATTCAAGATTATTTTTATTATTAATTAAAATTATTAGAATAAACCTAATAGCATAAATTAAGTGCTACTAAAATACCTCAAATCTTAACAACCACACCTTAAAGTATAAAGGCGACAGGATACGGGAAACAGGGAATTTACTTAAAAGACAACAAGATCAAGCTAAACCTAGGGAGGGGAAGAAAGGAAGAAAACGACTAGGAGAAGAGGGGTGGGACCCAAAAACTACTGATCTTCCAACCATCCTCTCTATTGAGATTGATCGACCTTTTTTCAATCTCAAGGGCTTCCCTAAATTTTCTGTGATGGAAACGTGAAAGTTTAGCAATAACACTAGCCTCCTCGATACAGACATGATGATTAGTTTTCTCCACATGCTCCGCTAAAGCAGAAGACTTAATTTTCCTATGCTTAAGGCCAGTTGCGTGCTCACTAATCCTTTGATTAATGGAGAGACCCGTCTCACCAATATAGGGGGTCCCACAGGAACGAGGAATAATATAAACCCCTTTCATGTCCTTCGGGTTGATAGGATCCTTCACAGATTTGAGGGACTTATGAATGGTGTTAAGGAGTCTAAAGGATGAGGGGACATTATGTTTCCCAAGAATCCTCACAATTCTATCAGTGGTCCCTTGAATAAATGGAAGACGGACACCTGGAATCTGTTCCTTTAGTTCTTTTTGGGTTAACGAATTCTTGGCCGCTTTGAGGAAAGCCTTCTGTCCTAGGTATCTACAATAACCATTTTCAACAAATACATTTAAGGAGATGGGATTTCTCGTCCTCGAATATTTTTTCATCAGAGATCCTTAAGGCATGAGTAGCATGGGTGTTGAGAACCCCCAATTTCTGAGCCGGGAAATGGTGGGAACTAGCATGAAGATATTTCTCCGTATGAGTTTTCTTACGAAACACTCGGTGGGAGAGGGAACCATCACTATTCTTGGAAATAAGAATATCAAGGAAAGGGAGGCAACCATCGACTTCTTGTTCCTTGGTGAACGTAATTTCCAAGGATTGACTATTGAGATGATCGAAGAAAAGATCTAACTCCTCTTGGAAGGGATATGTAAATGACACTAATGTCGTCTGGGACCCCCTATATTGGTGAGACGGATCACTCCATTAATCAAAGGATTAGTGAGTACGCAGCTGACCTTAAGCACAGGAGAACCAAGTCTTCTGCTTTAGCAGAGCACGTGGAGAAAACCAACCAACATGTCTGTATCGAGGAGGCTAGTGTTATTGCTAAAGTTTCACATTTCCATTAGTGGAAATTTAGGGAAGCCCTTGAGATTGAAAAAAGGTCGATCAATCTCAATAGAGATGATGGCTGGAAGATAGTAGTTGTTGGGTCCCAACCCTTTCCTCCTAGTTGTTTTCTTCCTTTCTTCCCCTCCCTAGGTTTAGCTCGATCTTGCTGTCTTTTAAGTAAATTCCCCTTATTTCCCGTATGGTGTGGCCTTTATTTTTTAAGGTGTGGTTGTTAAGATTTGATGCATTTTAGTAGCACTTAATTTATGCTATTAGGTTTATTCTAATAATTTTCATTAACAATAAAAATAATCTTCAAATTAATCTATGATAAGATGCTATTTTTACCCCTTAAATAAAATATTAATTAATCTTAAATATTAAAATATTTTTTTGACCCTAAGTTTACTCTAATACTTACATATTTAATTAAATTTTATAAATAACTATTTTTTTATTTATTGATCTATTTATTTTATTATTTATTTATTTATTTTAAATAGTACCTTCTTAATAAGAATATAACCAACTATATTACTCTAATATAGTTTTATTTAACAACTTTTATAACTAACTATTAATTACTCTAATATTCATATAGGTAATAATTTTGTATTAACTATTAATTTATATTAATTTATTTTAATATATATTTATAACTATAAGTTTATAAAATGGTCTCCTTATTTTTATTTTGATTATATATATATATATATTATATATATATATATATATAAATATATATAAAATTGAATTAACTTATTTATTTAAATATAGGTTTTGCTCCTAATCTAGTCTATCTAACCATCAAATTTACTCGTTAGAAAAATATAGCCATTACCTGGTTAAGAAATATAGCTCTTGGATGCTCTGCTTTAACAATGAACCACAATAGTTGGTTCGAAACGTCAGCAAATGAAATATCATGTGATTTATACCTAAAAATTTCTCATGAACTTGAAGTCTCAATTCAACAATAGACTAATTTCCATAAATTATTGCAAAACAATAGAGTACATTACTTTTTATTAAAAATATAATAAAAAATAATTTATAATATTAATTAGTCAAGTAATTGCATTGATTTCGAATAAGCAATAATCCAAGTGCAAAATATACATTGATTTTCCTCCGAAAAAAACGATAAAAATAAAGTATTGGTCGAAGATACAATAAAGATCATTTAATGCGTTTATCGTGTGAAATGAATCAATAACATATTTACAAACTAATGTCAAAATACATGTTAAAATTTTGTGAAAAAGTTCTCAAGATGTGTTTAGTTCTATTAATTCTATATTTTTCATTAGGTGTGATTCTTCTCTCAAATTCTGTAAATTAAAGCTAATAAAAACATATAAAATATATTAAACCAACACCTGCAGAGTAATAAAACATAATTATGAAAAGCAGAAGGCATTAAATGAACAAAACTACTAAATTACAAAGCAACAAAGAAGAAGCATAAAAACTCAAGTGTTTAAATGGATTAATTTTTTTTCGTAATATCAATGGGAAAAAAATGATAATCTAATGAATATACGTATATAAAAAAGATTACAATATATAACGCATTCCAAAAATATATAAAGATGACAAAACTAGAGAAGATATAAAATTTTAAATTGATAATCTGATGCATATAAATATATAAAAACACCACAATATATAAAGCATTCCAAGAACATATAAATATTACAAGACAATATAGAAGATATAAAATTTTAAATAATTGCCAAAATTAACATCCTCTTTCATATTATTACATAACCTAGTAGATTAATAAAAATATAAAAAAATAACATATCTTGGTGGATAAATATGAAAAAAACTATAATAAAAAAGTTTAAAATTTTAAAACATAGAAAATTTTGGTCTTCAATAACATCGAACTAGGTATCTGGTTAATAAATTTGCAAATAATATATTCACCTCACAGATATATATTTTAGGTTGTGGTTAAGGGTAATTTCAGTCCACAGGTGGTACTATTTCTGTAGAAATATTTGGGATGATTTACTCGAAAGGAATCTAGCTTAGCAGCCTACTAACAAGGCCTAACTTTAGTGATTAAAGGAAATTGGACCCTGTAAAATCCAGAAACACTGATTTTGACCAATTAAAATAACCCTACCGCTAACCTCACATATATATTAATATATATACAATAATTATCGCCCTTAAGATGTGATCGATCATCCAAAACTAGAATGAACGGGCATATCACTAACTACCTTCTGTTTGAAATCTGCAATGCTACATGGATATAGATTATTATCCTATTGCGTGCACACACACACACACTATATATATAACAGAGATGCGATGCCTGTGAGGCCCTGAACTTTATACATGTTGCGCACCTGGAGCTTTTCATCAGTGATGCAACGGATCAGGACCCGTAGGAACGAGTCTCTTTTCAACTCCATATCTGGGATCAATTTCATCTCCCAGTTCACGTCTGCATGATACAGGAGAACAATCATGCCCTGCAGCATTCGATGCATGTGAAGCCTGAAGGTTCTTATATTCTTTTTCGCGACTCGTTGCTTCCACAGAATTAGCTGATAAGATCACCAAAAAGTACACACTTATCAAAGAAAGTAGCGCTCCCATCTTGTAGTTACTGAAATATTTCTCCATTAGAGAAAATCCCAAGTCAAGGCAAGATTCCTGAATAAATTCCAGTGCTTTAAACGCTAAATAGCAGAATATACTCAGAACCGCTGCCGATCTCGGATTCAGTGCTTTCCTTTTATTCGGCTGGTCTCTATTTCAGAAACATGAATATTTTGAGACGACTAAATTCCAGTACTATGTTATCATTTCCCATCTCATAATTACATGGGGTTCCTCTCTCTACTATATATATTGCTTCAGTGAGGGACCCTCTGGGTTCTATGGATTGAAAGAACATTACAACTTCCATCAAATTCAAAGACGTCCGAAATTGAAACACAGCGTGGCTAGTTATGCCGTGATCACGAAGCTTCCTTAGTCAATTAAGTAACACAAAATGCCAGCAGGCTTCCTCCTACCTAGCCTGTTAACATTGACCAATACAGTACGAAACAAAAACTCTAATAGGATCGACCATCATACGTTCTATCATATAATTCTATATTAACATTGACCAAAACAGTATGAAACAAAAACTCTCATAGGACCGACTTTCATACGTTCTATCATATATTCTATATTGCTCCCTCAATTTGTCGTAAAAGACCTTCGATTCACGATGGATGATGGCGTGCTTTTCGCTCAAGGATCACGTCGCCTTCCATTGCGGTCGTCATTGTTGTCATCTCATTTTCAAAGACTTCAACCCTAAGTTTTGATTCTCATCTCATTTTCATTTTCAAAGATTTCAATTAACATGGATGTCGTAAAAGATGATCCTCCCTTTTTATTTACCAATGTTTGTTAATCGTTGGGATTTATCTTCTCTATTAATGGCTTGACTATGTTTTTCAGTTTTGATCCAGTTTAATGTCAAAGGAATTTAGCTAAAGCTTTATGGTTCATTATTTGTGTGACAGTTTAAGTTTTCTGAAACGTGTTTTCAATGGAGTTTTCTATCAGAGGCAGAGGGATTGTCTGGACGGTCAAAAGTAGTTGGAATCCTGGTAAAAAAATTTCAAAAAATCTTATAGAGGCAGTGTTTGAATTGTGTTTTTGATGGTGAAAATGGATTCAGCACCATCAAAAACTCTTAGGACACAAAATTTTTTGGAGTTTAACAACTATAACTTGGATTTACAAAAATCTTTGCTGAATTTTCTCTAAATATGACCGGAATTTCGATAACTTTCCGGGCAATTCCTCTAGCTAGTTAGACTACAACGTTGGCAGTGGTCAGTGTTAAAGAGTAAGGGATAGGGATATGTCCTTGCTGAGTCTTTACTTATTGGGATATTTTACTGGTTCGCAATTAAAAACTTTTAATCCAATTAAATAAAATGTTTTGCCAATTGTGATAAGGTTTGAAGAGCACTGACAAAGTTGCTTCTCTCTTTTTATTCACTAATATGTTTCAAACATTAAAATTTGTTCTTTGTTAAATATAAATTTAGTCATCTATCTTAAAATTTGAAGTCATAAATTATTGGTATATCTGATTAGCTAACAATTAAACACATTTATAAGACAATAATAATATGAAAATTTGATCTCAATCTTATTAAAACATATGAACAATTAAACTTGAATTAGGAAAAACACAACTTTTATTTTAAAAAATTAATATACATCTTATTTTATCAGCAAAACTAACATTTACATGTTTAACCATCACTCTATTTAAAAAATTAATATACATCTTATTTTACTAACAGAACTAACATTTACATGTTTAACAATCACTCTATATCATATGGATGAAACACAATCATATAGAAATTTGCTCAGCTGCCTATATTATTGTGCTAGAGCTTTACAATCAAATTATTAGTCACATTGCATGGGTCAGAATGCAGCGATGGATGAACAAAGGATGATTGAACCTAAATTTATGCAGTTGTAAAAGGTTATTTTTAAATCGATTGTAGATTTCCAAAATATTTGAGATGAACTTAAATTTATGCAGTTGTAAAAGATTATTTTCAAATCGATTGTAGATTTCCAAAATATTTGAGAATCTAATGAACATTAACACAGTACTTTTTGTTATTACGCCCATATTCATCAAATTCTCAAATATTCTTGAAATGTACAATTTATTAAGCTCACCGGCGGCAAAGCACTCTAATAAAATTATCACAATGCAGCAGTCACAATTGGAGCTGAATTAATGAAAAGAACGTTTCAACCGAATCAGCTTGGCAACTATTAAAATAGATTTAAGTCCATTTATAGAGTGTAGCGTATCAAAGTAACATAGGTATTTAATTGCAGTACAGGCATCTATCTTTAAAAAAAATATATAATGAGCATCAATTGATAAAATTAAAGATGAGAACAATGGACTGAATTCTAGAAACTAAACTTATTATTTAATGGGAAAACAATGACATGAGAACGAAATGAAGCTGAGTGATCATTTAATTATTTAAATTTATTATTTAATAGGAAAAGAAAAATGACAGGACGAAGCTGAGGTAGACGAATGCTTTTCATTCAACTATGTTGATAGCTATTAAAAAATCCATAAGATGAACCTAAATAAAAAATATGATGGAATTGGAATAAACGAATTATTCAAAAATATACTTTATAGTAATATTATAATATTATACAGTATTTTGGGCAATGTTTAATATATTAAATAAATAATGTTATTATATATATATATATATATATATATGATATATATATATATATAATAATAGGAAAACTAATGAATCGAATTGATTTTAAAAATTATTATTTATTATTAAATAGTTTGGTTTTTAATTATTAATTAAAAAATATATTGAAAAATAAACTTAAATTAAATATAATAAAAAACTGATTAATTATTAAAATATTATAATTTGGATTAATTATTAAAATATTATTGCTTGTACAATGTAATACGTATGAAATTCATAAAGATATGTATGGGTATAAGAACAATAGAAAATAAGATTTGTTTCCCTGCTAAGAGATGTGACAAAATTGACTGAGAGTGTATTTTAGATCGTGTTAAGAGGAGCAAAAGCCTATTCATTAACTTAAAACGCATTGCAAGATATGTTAATTTTTGTCAGCATTGCAAGATATGTTAATTTTTACATTTTCATGACAAAAATGTCTTGAGAAAAATTAAATAAACCATATATATCCCAAATTTATCTAAATATTTATAAAACCTA
>APFE030627914.1:76856-119790 GCA_000404065.3 Pinus taeda | reverse complement strand
TGATATAAAATTTTAGTTGAATGAATTAATAAAAAAATTGCGAGGATATAACTAAGATATCTTAGGACAAGATTTCTAAGGATAGGTTTGTACTTTGTACACTTTTTTACGCATTTTCATATGGATTTTTAAAATAGGTCCGAAGGAATGAAAAAGTGGAGGAGTATTTTCTGGATTTGGTATAAAAAGAGGAAAGAAGATGACACAAGATGTATTATTTGAATGATTTTTTTTCTTAATTTCTTAATAATATTTAGTGGAATAAGTTTTATTCAAAATATTTGAATAATATTTTATTTTTTTAATAAATTTAATTTGATAAATCTGTTCAAAATATCATGCATCATGAAATAAATCATTTCAATTCTTTGATTTTAAAGAAAATTATATAAAAGGAACGTTATAAGGGAAAAATAGAAAATAAAAAGAGATAAAAGGTAGCTAGAATTTAAAAAAAAATAATATGAATATAAAAGGTGTAAAGGGATTTAAGTAAAGTAACTAACTTGAACATCAAAGAGAAATTAAGACTATGGATATATATGCATATATAATAGGAAGGTTGTGGTTGGCCATGGTAAATTTAGTTTGAAGGAGAAAAGAAAAGTTGGTTAGCTATATAATATATGATTTTACAACAAAACTAGTGTTGTATTAAGGTTTCTACCATTGTTTGATGTTTTCTATTTTTTATTAAATGACAAGTAAACCATGTTCTAGAGATTATGTATTATTGTTGTGTATTTTTTCACTAACTTATGATTTTTCCAAGTTATTAAATCATTCAAATGCAAGACACAAAAGCTTAAGTACATTTCAATTTCCCATAGCCATTCGTTCTATTTTTCTTAGTTTGAAATGGAATATTTACCTACACAAAAACATTTTTGTTAGATATTTATTTGAAAGAAAATTTAAATACCTCGACATTAGCATATAAAAATCAATAAACTATTGATTGAAGTAGTGCATGTTTCATTTCCCATATTGGTTTTTGAAATATATGCATTTACAACCATTTTATGGTGCCTTGATTGAACCTCATGACTATCGTTATTGTAGAGTGATTGTTTTTTTTTTGTTTTTCAAGTTGTGTGTGTTCCTCTAAGCTTGACATGTGGCTTGTGAAACCGCAACCTAGGGGCAACTAAGACGTCAAAATAACCTGGGCATCACGCCTTCCTTAGGCCACACCAGCCCTAAGATGACTGGATTTTAGTGTGTCTCCTCCCCCTAGCATGGGCACAACAACCTCTATAAGGTTGGATGCTTGGTCGCATTGCTAACGAGGCCCATTCTCAATTGGCTGTGCTAGTGAGACTTCATCTTTGTAGAGTGATTGTTATATACATCCAAATTATTCATATATTAACTAAAATTCACTACAAGCTTGTGCACATTGGGTAACTTTCAAATTGAAAATGGGACTTAGAAGGAAAACAATAAATAAGAGTTATGAACTTATCAAGGAAGACTAGAAAAACAACATTTTTAGTCATATTTTTTACTTATATCCTTGTAGGTTTACTTAAACGTTAAGTGTATGTAGTGGTTGAATGCAAAATTAAATTATACATCCATTGAATGCCTATGCCTGATATTCAAGTAAAACTATTAGGAGAAGAGTAAAAAAAATACTATTTAAAAAAAAATGTTTTCTTTTTATCCTTCCAAAAGTGTCCACCCTTAAGGATGCCATCATCATCGTCAAACCTAGTGGTTCTATAAAGTTTATATTTTTAGTATACTTTTTGTTTTGAGACCCATATTTTACCTCAAATTACCCCAAATGAATTGATTTCACCTATAATGTATGTTGTATAGCATTGTTATAGCCATATTTTACACCCTGGAGTTGAAGGAGAAACCATATTCTATCTTGACTCAATTAGCAGACTAAGATAACACTCTTTTAACTATGGGAAGGAAAAACTTGAAAATTTATTGGTCGCGTTTACTAGACATAGTATAATGCTTTGCTATGTTGTTGTGTGAAATGAGATATGAACACATTATCATCACTCCAAATTATCTCTCGCGGAGTGATGAAGGTACTTACATCTTCTAGAGTTTCTTTTTTTCTAGTGAGATCAATTCAAATTGGATCTAACAATATTTTAATAGTATAATAATTAGTTCTTAAAGATAACTTCTCTTAGCACTAGGTGTCCAAATACATCTTCCCATCTCTGTGAAATGATACATAAAGAGGTAATTCTCAAAGGAGAAATGGAGAGAAATAAGAAACTATATATAAATGTTGGTGAAATTCTTTGGGAGGCTTAAGCCCGAATATAGATTATCAGCCAAGGAAGAGTCATGGCTAAGATGCTAGAAGGGATTTATTTCATCCAATTTATCTATTTTTAGTTATTATATCTTCTTTAATGTGGATTTCAATATCCTTCCCTAAATATTTTTCATTGTTTGAATTCATTTCATTATATTTAAATTGACTTGTATAATTCAATTTAGATATAGCATATTTCCTTATGGGTTTATTCAAATGTCGAGTGTAGCAACTCGTTAGATACAAAAATAAATTCTAGATCCAACTAGTGCTTACACTTAACATTTGGATAAATCAATAAAGAGAATACTAAAAAATACAATTGAAAATGTCGTTTCCTTCTCTTCATGCCAAATGTATCTTACCCCTATGGATGAAAGCATCATATTGAATCCTATTTTGTTCTTTGAAAGATATTTTTTAGTATATATATATATATATATATATATAATATATATATATAATATATATATATATATATATATATTTGTGCCCACTTTTTACATCAAAATTCCACTCATAAATTTATTTCACCTCCCATGAATTTTGTATGGTGTTAGGTGAGGAGGTAACTTGTCAAAATGAATAATGTTTATTCATTAAGATTACTCATAGTTATATACATGAGGGAGCGACTCTTGGGCTTTAGCTCTCGATGAATCTTCATTTTACATTATTTACAAGTGTTCAGTGAATCCTAATGATTACGTGTCAAGATCCCCCACCCTTAATCTAAAGGGATGTTGGTGAGTATAAGCATCGTTCTGAATCTTTCAAAATTTTCTCTTGCAAGTGCTTTGGTGAAGATGTTCACAATCTGATCATTAGTGGAACAATCGCATATATGGATTGTCTTGGCCTCAACATGATGTTGAATCAGATGGTATTTTGTATTGATGTGCTTCGTTTGATCATGGAACTTTGGGTTCTTGGCCAACTTTATTGCAAAGGTGTTGTCAATCATATGTGGAGTTGAATGTACTTGTGTTACCTGCAAATCTTCCAGAACTTTCCTGAGCAATGTAATTTCCTTTGTTTCTTCATCTGTTGCCACATATTCTTCCTTTGTTCTGGAATCTATTGGAACAGATTGTTTGGGTGATCTCCAGGGGATGGCTCCTAATCCAAGACTCATCGCATATCCTAAAGTAGATACCCTAGTTTCTTTATCTCAATCTAATTATAAATCAGATTATCCAATCAATATGAAGTCACCCACGTATGTATACTTCAGTCCAAAGTCTTGGGTTCCCTTCAAGTACTTTAGAACTCTTTTCACAGTAGACCAATGTCCCTTATAATTTTTTTGCATAAACCTACATAGGATTCCAAAACCAAATGAAATGTCTGGACAGGTAGTAGTGAGTTCGTTGAGACTTCATATAAGCTATTTATACTTTTTTGCATCCTCAAATTATTTTCATTCAATGGATGTGAGCTTTAAGTTTTATTCAATTGGAGTAGTCATAGGGTTTCACTCAGACATTCCAAACTTGTTCAATAGACCTCCAATGTACTTCCTTTGACATAGAAATATAGAGTTCAGAGATTGAGTTACTTCAATACCAAGATAGTAGTGAACATAATCCAAGGCAGTCATTTCAAAACATTTCCTCAATTATTTCTTTATGGATGCAATGTAGCTCTCATTGTTCCATGTGATCAAAAGATCATCTACATATACCATAAGATATACAACTATTTTTCCAACTTTCCTGACAAAGAAAGTTGCATCATCAAGATCATAATGTTTGAAGCTGAGTTGTAGAAGATGCCGAGTTAACTTTTCATACCAGGATCACGACACTTGCTTGAGGCCATACAAGGATTTCAAAAGTTCACATACTTTATATGTCCCTTCACAACAAATCATTTAGGGTGGGACATAAACACATTTTCCTTGAGATCTCCTGTAAGAAAGAAGTTTTACATCCATTTGATGGGTTTTCCAACTGTTCTAAGTTGTTAAGGAAAAGAGTGTCTGGCTGGTAGCCCATTTTTCTATGGGGGAAAAGGTCTCATCATAATCGACCCCTTCCTTCTGTGTAAAACTTTTTCCACAAGATTGGATTTTTTCTTGTCAAGTGAGTCCTCATCTTTATAATTGTTCTTGTAGGCCCACTTGCAGCCAAGTGGTTTGGTTCCCAATGGAGGATCAACTAGCTTCCAAGTGCCATTATTTATCAAGGCATCATACTTTTTTTGCATTGCTTCTTCCAATTCATCATGAAAAGTGACTTCTTTGAAGGAAGTTAGTTCAAAATTTGTATACAAATTAAGTTCACAATAATAAGAAACATCCATATCAACAGGTGAATCAGAATCATCTACATAACCTCCATTTTTCCTGATTTAATTTCATATTCCTATATTTGCAACCTCATCAAGATAAACACTTTCAAGTATCTTTGTTAGCTAGTTTGGGGGACCTTTTTGAGATGGTATAGGCTTCTCAATTGATAGATTTGGGACTGAATCAAGATTAAGTTTCCTGATTCTATCAATCACATCACTCACATTATCATCAATCGTTGGAGTTTCATGTGGGCGAGAGAGTGATTTAGAAGAGGATTCCACATATTGAACCAGTATAAGATTCCCCCATTCAAGATAATGAATCTAATTATCAAATTCATGAAATTATTTTGCATGTTCAAATCTATTCATGCGATCATGTTCCCGCTAACAACATTGTCAGCTTTGGAAGATTGCACAATGATTACATCTCTAGATACAACAAAAGTTTTATTAACTTCATGATAGAGACAATATGCTTTGGAGGTATTTGAATACTCGAAGAAGATACACTTACGACTCCTTCCACGAAGTTTGTTTCTATGAAACTTTGGTATCAAGGCATAAAAGGTGGAACCAAAGGCCCTAAGATGCTTTACCGAAGGAATGTTGCCATACCACATTTCATGAGAAGTCTTGTTTATAATATCATTAGATGGACATATATTCTTTACATGTACAACACATAGAATTGCATCAGCCCAAAAAACTAATTTTACATTCTTGAAAAACATCATGGAACATACCATATTTAATATTGTCCTATTCATTTATTTAGATACTCCATTCTGTTGGGGATTATAAGGAACAATTGTTTGATGTTTGATCCCATGTTGGCGAAGATTGTTTTCAAATTCATTTTAAGTGTATTATTTCCATTATTAGTATGAATAGAGTCAATATAAGATTGTGTATCATTTTCAATCGATATATAAAAGCTATTGAATGTTTGAAAAACATCATATTTGTTCTTCAATAAATAAACCCAACACATTCTAGTGTAGTCATCTATAAATGTCATCATATATTTATTTCCATTTGCAGAAGGAGCATGCATTGGACCACATAAATCTTAATCAATGAGTTCAATTTTTCTATGTGCTCTCGAATGGAATCATGAAAATATTGTTTTCTATGCTTTCCTAGAATGCAAACATCACATTTCTTAAGTTTCCAAGGAAATGTAGGCAAAATGGTAACACGATTTTTCTTTAACAAGCGAAGTCTATCATAGGTCAAATGTCCAAATATAGCATGCCATAAAATACTTGATGGAAATGTACCTTCATCATAATGAGAATTGTATGAGAAATTTTGTGCATGAGTAGAGGTACCTTGCAGCTTCAAAAGTCTTCCTTCTTCTATCCTCGTCATGACAAGTGAGTGATCTGATCCTTTTCGCACCTCAACCTTTCCATCGAAGATATGAATAGAGTGTCCTTGTTGTTGGATGTGGACCAAGGACAACATGTTTCGCCTAAGTTGTGGGAGATATAAAACATCACGTAGAAGAAAGTTTGGAAGAACATGCAATTTGACCCTTGGTTGTGCGAAGCTTTGATGTCTTGAGTTTTGGTTTCCCTACAAAGTATACTTGTCCATCAACAGTGTCAGTAAATTATTCAAAAACATCTCCTCCAAAATTCATGTGACATGTTTCTCCTCAATCAAGAAACCATTCATTTTTCCAAGGATCAAGTGAAGCATTAAACAAGTCTTCATTTACTCCAATATTACAATGTTCGACAACATAGTCAGTGGATTCATGTGATTTACCTTTCTCTTTTTCATTGATTTTACCATTGGCTTGATTTCTTTGTTGCTCAATTTTGTCTCAATTAAAATTGCATGTGGATGCATCATGTGATATGTCTCTATTGAAATGTATGCAATGAAGATCAATTTTTTCTCCTTGAAAGTGTCTGCCCCCCTGCCTCTAAAATTTATTCTTTCTCTTCCTCTTGAACCACCGCTTCCTTTCGAAGAATATTGAGCATGATTCTTCTCTCTATGTGAAAGACACACATGTTCTTCAAAATATAGAGGAGCTATCTTTTCCCAAAATATTTTTCTCTCTTAACAAATTTCTTCAAAAGGGAGTGAAAGGTAATCTCTTTCAGGTTTCCATTTTCTTGCAATGACTTAAGGTAATTTGGATAAGTGGGATAAAGTGCCTTGAAAAAATATATCAGGGGAATATCTAGTTCAACATTAGTGACTTTGATATCATGCATAATAGATCTTACTTCTGATGCTAGAGCAAGATGATCATGATTTTTTTAATTCAAGACTAAACAATTTAATTATCAATTGGACAACTTCAAGCTCAGAGTGTGAGTCATAGAGTTCCTTCGACTTCTATAAGGCTTCAAAGAATTTGAAAATAGTGAAATATGGCGACTTACCTCTTCATTTACAGATGTTTCAATCAAGGCATAGGCATTTTTGTTCTTGTTTTCCCAAATGGCGAATTCCTTATCTGAGGTAGGCTTTGCAGGTTCATTATCTCCTTCTCCTAAAGAAAATCCTTTCCACAACTCATTCAAAATGAGAGCTTGTTTGATATTCCGAGACCTCTCAAAATATTTCTACTTCCCAATGAGAATTTCTCCCACAATTGATATCAATGAATGCATTTTAAAATCTATGTAGAGTAATATATATATATATATATATATATATATATATATATATATATATATATATATATATATATATTATATATATATATATATAATTATTTTTACTTTGTTGCAAATATATAAAATTTGCACTCCTAGTGTTAAAAAAAAATCAATTCTGGTGTAAATAAAAAGATAAATTCCTTTGATATATAGGACATAGGTAATACTTGGTGGAGTGGTTACTTGGGGAAGGTGGACGTGGGGAGAGTATATGTGGAGTAGGGTAGATAAAGGATGCATACAGAGTGGAGGTATGGGTAGAGACAATGTTTGAAGGAGGTAATAACAGTGAGGGAGGGCGCATACGGAGTGGAGGTATGGGCAAAAACAACGTTTTCAAAAGGTAATAATAATGATGGAGGGTCACTTATGACAGTGGAAATGAAAATGTAGATTTTCTATGGAGGTATTTGAATACCATCAAATGAACCAGTGCTATCCTATATTTTAATATGCTTATCATTACCACATATAATTTGTGTTTCACGTGATGCATCTATACATAAATTAAAAGATTTCAACCTATGTAATCCTCCTCCTTACAAGAGATGTGACAAAAAATATTAACAGCAAGGAAATACCATCAAGAAATAATAAGTTGAATCAATGGAAGATAATATTATATTACAAAGATAAGAGAGGCCTTGTGACAAGATATCTTATTTGGTATGCAATTGTTGTACAAATGGGAAATACTTCTGGTTGGAAGGAAGAGACATCAACATGCAGTGATTGCACGAATCAAAGAAACAAATGTATAGGAAAATGTGTGTGCCTTATTTCCCTCATAATGATCCCCACAAATTCTTCAACAACATTTCCTACTTTGCACGAGATTTCACCTTCAACATAATAACATGTGAGGCTGACTATGAATTTATGAGGAGACAATACTAATCTCTAGATAAATGTGTAGTGGGGAGAACGAGGAGTGAAACTTGAATGAAATATGAATTCAACACTAACGTAGATAAAAAAGATCAGACAATATGGGAGAATGCGAAAATGGCAGAAAGGAGTTACCAGGGTAGGAGAGCTGAAAATGGAGCTAGTTGCGATACCATGTCAGGCCAAGAGGTAACTCCTCAAAATAAACTTGGTTTACTCATTAATATTACTCATGGGTATATACATGAGGGAGTGACTCTTGGGCTTTAGCTCCCGATGACTCTTCATTTTCCATTATTTGCTATTTACATGTAGTTTAATAGATATATAAATAGTGAAATAGATCTATTAGACATATATACTTATACATTTATTGAAATATCAAGTGTAAAAAAATCATTCGATACAGAATTTAATTCTACCTCTAATAAGTGGATATGTTTGAAATTTGAGTTAACCTATAATGGGATAGTAAAAAAGTATTTAGAAGGTAGCTTTCTTCTTTTCTTTCGAGAATTATCTATCCCTGTCAATTACATAAAACATTTAGCCATAACGGATATTTTAAATTTATTTTCTTAGTATATATTTTGTTTTGAGGCTCATTTTTTAAGTCAAATTTCTCATTACTAATTGAATTCAGTTATAATTTATTTTTTATGGGCTAAAAAATGGTCATTTAGTTAGAGTAGTGAAATAAATATAAAGAAAAACATTGTAAGTTCTATGTAAGCATCATGTTAACCCTAAAACCCCTTATTAAGCCTTATATATAGAGTGATCCATTTTTATTATTATATAATTATATAGGATAGAACCCCTCATTGCCTCTTTTTATTATAAGTGTATTGTTGTCTCCAATATATATACTAAGGAGAACTAATATTAGAGTCACCAAATATTGTATTTTACATTGTATTAATTTTAAAAGGAAGTTTCCTTTTCAAAATGACTTTAATTATTGGTATCTTATCATTTTTAAGGTACATATAACATTTAGTATCTGATTTAATGATCATAGGGTTTTATACTTCAAACATATCATCATGGAATTTTTGTTATAACTTATTTTATAGACATATTTAGATGGTGAAGATTGGATAGTTTTGTGCAGAAACCTTGGGAAATATTAGGTACAAATTTCATATTTTGGTTTGCTATATTTTTTGAGATATATTCCATGTAAGTTTGTGTTTATGATTGATCATGAAATCAGTTTAGTTCAACATTTTTGCGATAACCTTTTCTTATTTTATACATGATTTAAAAATATGAAACTTTAATACATTAGGATGATTTTTTTTTAACGCCTTGTTCCTATTTCCAACCTTTGTTCACTATAATTTTGTATACATGCTTCAAGTAAATATACGTTCTTGAATTCTCTTGAAATAAATTTCAAACTAGTCATTTTGATACTATCATGACAAATTTGTTTATAATAATTTGAAGATTGTGAAACTTGTCCCATATTAAGTAGATATCTAAAGCAACTTCTATTGTAATTTTCAAAATTTCGTTTTCTATGTTTTTGGAGTTAAATCGTATGGAATTTAGGGTTTGTGAAAACTCCTTAAATAAATTTTAAATAGGAAATTATTGCGATTTTGATATATATTCATGTCCGAGAATTTTCATGTTGAGAATTATATAAAGATTTTTAGGGTACCTATAAACGTACCTTAGGTACAAGATTTAAAATTATATTTGAATAATTGGACATGTGGCATGTTATACAAATTTGCTTGTGGAAAGATGGAGAAAATAAAAAGGTTTTGATAAAGTTATCATAAATTTCATTTTACACATAAAAATTAGTTCACACATATTGATTTATAGAAAAGACACATTAGAGTATTACAAAACAAATTCTCAAATATCAAATATGAAGGATATATATATATATATATATATATATATATATATATATATTTATATATATATATATATATATATAATATATATATATATTATATATATATATATATAACTTTAGTTATTCTTATATTCGCCAATTTAAGGTACCTAACTTACTAGTGACCTAATTGTCGATTTAGAAGAGCTCATTTGTTTCCTAACTCAAAGTTGTGATAAAGACAAGTGCTATTATTATTTTCTAGCATTTACGTGAAGATAGCTACCACAACAATGAAAATCTACTACAGGCTCATACATGACTCCTTAAGAAAGTGAAGCAATAAATTTTAGGTTATCTCTATTAGTGAAGAAAGTTGATGAAATGAATGCTTAAATTCTAAATAAAAAAAGTATATTTTAAAAGAGAAATGAAGAATAGTACCAATAAAAATAAGGAAATAATATAAAAAAAGATGAATGAAAAGAAGGAAGAATTATAAAAGAAGATGATTTAAAATAAGTAAGAAAAGGAAAAGTCCACGAGGGAATAAATAAAACAATTACAAAAGATTCTATTAAAATATCTCCCTAAAAGATATGTGGACATATAAGTAAATCATAAACATAAGGAAAAGCATGGTACTGAGAATAAATCTCATATGAGGAATATGTTGTGACAATTGGAAAGCACAAATATTGAATCATAGAACGATAATCACAAATTTTGAATGCAAGATCAACATTATTAGGGCTTCAAGTTAGCACCAAGGAACTATGATATTTTGAACATAAATATGAGGAATTTTGATGGTGATAATATAACATGGATATCTCAAATGGATAAATAGTTTGATATACATCAAGTGGCATCCCTATAGAAGGTAAATATTACATTCATGATTTTGGAACATGAACAATGTGTATAATACCAATGGATTCATGAATGGAAGAAGGGTTATATTACATCTTGATCATTTTTTATAGGGAAATGGATATAATATTATGGATATATTAAGAGAAATATATTGTTTAGGAAATCGGTAAAGCTTCGACAAAAATTTCTTACTGCGAAGCACATTCAACAATTCCAAATTTTTAAAATGAGAGTGAAGAATATTTTCATAGGATAATTTGTTACGTCTATCTGTGGGAACTTTAAATGAAAGAATCCAATATGAGGTGTGTCTATTTGGACTTACATCTCTAGAGGGTGCTTTCAAATTGGCAAGGAAAGTTGAAATTAAAAGTATGGTCACTAGAAAATCAATCACTAATACCTATAGTGAAGATTATGCTCCCTCTCCTAAGCCAACAAGCCTAAGTACTCAACAAATGGATGAAAAAGTGAAAAGTGATTATGTTTCAAATGTGAGAACAACTATAAAAGGGGCCTAAATGTAATGAGAATAAATTATGCTACATATGCTTTGAATAAGAAGAATATTGAGAATTAGAACAGTGACAAGGTTTAGAGCCAGAGGAGACTACACCAACAATGTCATGTCATGCATTTGTTGGAATAAAAATGTAATAACATTGATTGATTCAAGAAATACTCATAGCTTCATCAATTACAAATTAGGAAGACTTCTTAATTGTTTCATATATCTAGCACTAAACTTTCAAGCAATGATTGTAGATGTAGGCACCATAAATTGTTTAGGTAAGTACCATAGTATTCATCTCAATAAAGGGACTATTTATTTGGCATTCCCATTATTAAAATACAAATAGGCGGTTTTGATGTTGTATTAAGGGTCCAAGGGTTACAATCATTGTGAAAATTAACATTTAATTTTCAAGGTATCTTCACAATATTGACCTAAAAAGGAAATAAATTTGAGCTTAGAGGTGTGTAATGGAAACCGTATAAAGTTATCATCTCTAATGGGATTAAAAAATTACTCAAAAACTGGTACCATAGTATAATGAGACAAGAATGTTCACGATATGTTTGAATGTTGATATCATTTATGTTAGGGATATCTATAAATTTATCAGCAATAATCCCAAGGAATTTGGTTTATTGCCTAAGGTTATTCCACCTAATTGAGATAATGATAAAGCTACTCATTTTCATCTATAAAATGTACCAAAGATAGAGGAGGAAGGGGAAATCATGATAGAAGTAGAACTAATACTTGAAACAAGGATTGTGTAGTTGATTAACCAAAAAATTGGGGAGTACATCATAAAAAAAAATATCCTACTAGTGGAAGAGATTTCATGGGAAGATTTATTATTATTTTAGAATTAGTAGCATATAGTCAAGTGTTGAGGACAACAATTGTTTGAAGCAGACATGCATGTTAATCACTACAAAATCCCTGTGTTAACCTTAAAACGACTTACCAAGCCCTACATATTGAGTGATCACATTTATATGATTATATTTTTATGTAGGCTAGAACCTCTCATGGTTCTATTTTATTATAATTGCACCACTAGTCTCCTACACACACACACACACACAAAGGAGACCTAGTATTAGAATTATCAATTTTTTTCTTTTATATTACATTCATAATAAAAGGAGTTTCCGCCTTTGATTAGGATTGCAATTATTGGATTCTTATGATTTATAAGGTACAAGGTTCATAACAAATATATAATCATAATATTTATTGTATTGAAAACCAATATTTTAAATGTATAAAACTAAATTTATTTACTATAGATTGCCTTTGTTGGTGAGGCATGTGGAGAGAAGTGACCTTATACTTTTCCTACAATTTCCTAAATCTGTCTTCTAGTTACAATTAGATTTTCCTATTGATATAAAAAATCACACTCCAATGTTTCTACTATGGTGTCATCCCTCACCCGTTACTCTCCATATACAACATTTAATGGTGAAGATGGAAAATATGTAAACAACTTTCAAGAGGATACCTACTAGTAGAAGTATGGGTGACATTGTTACAAGTGTTCAGTACAAAGAAAAATTTCATTCCATGTATTTTGATATCTTCTTTATAACTTATGAAAAGTTAAACCATTTTTTTATTTTCTACTTCTATTTATCCATATATCTATGGATGAAAAGCTATGGATCTCTTCAACTCGGTTTGCATCTTGGATCAAAATGTAGTCCCAAAGTCACTAATAAATATATCAATAAGTAACTAACTAAGTGTTCCCAAACCATTTGAATGAACATGTTTGTTATGTCTTGTCACTTTATGTTCTTATTCTAAGGCACAAAATTGCGCATCTCACTTAAGTGTTCCAATTATCACAAATAAATAGTGATGTTACTTCCTTGTTCAAGGCCATTACCCATACAATTCGTTGATTTTCTATCCTAATGACTTGTATATATGGGTAGGGTATGTTATAAGCCCTTCCTTTTGTTAATTAACTTCCTAGTATAAAAAAGTATAGGCCCTCTAGTAAATTAACTTGCTACTTTTTTCATTCTAGGTTAATAAACACACATTTGTAAACTATAAATTGTCTTCCCATAATCAAAATTCCATATAGGTTTGGAGATGTGAACCTCTCTAATAAATTATAGCATTCCACCTTTAAAAACAAAGATATTTTGTAGTTTAAGGAGAAACACATCTACTAGATTATATTTATCATTGTTTTCACTTTATCTTACATGATTTTGACCCTATAGTCATTAGAAAGCCTCTTTAAAGTCATAATATTATGTATATGTCTCTATATTTGCATCATGTGTGAAGAGATGCATCAACATGAGATTTCCCAAATATAGAATCATATACTTGCGTGTCCCTCATAGAACATTTATATACTTATTAGTGATTCTCTTCTTACATTTGGTGATTAGATGAAATGGATGAAAAAAATTACCCACTTGTATTATTTGGTTTTCATAGATTACTCTAGTCCTACAAATATTATAATTCCTAGCAATGAATGTGAATGGTGACCTCCTTTCTAATTATATATGTGATACCCCTGGTGCAATTACTTTTGTGGAAATTTTTATTTGTATGAATTTGTAAATATTGTTTCAACTTGATCGTTGAGGGGCCATGAGTTAAGTTTAGTAATTATGTAAGTAAATTTTATCAAGAATAAATGTTTTCTTTTAGAAATGTTATGGGTAATAACCGTGAGTAATGTGGACAACTTTTTATCCTATGAATTTTTTAAGTGGTTAAGTTTAGATAGTAGAACTTTCCAAATTATCCCAAAAATATAGGGCGAAAGCTTTCCCGTAAGAAGACATCGTAATGGGAGAGATATATTATGTTGATGTAAGGATAATCTTAATTGGAGATAAATGATAAGTTGGGTAAAAAGTTAACAAAAGAAAATTGGGAGAGAAAGGTGTTCTTAAGAGGAAAAGGGAAAGAATTTTTCCTAATTAAAAGAAAAAATCTAAGTAAATGTGGGAAAACCGTAAAAATAGGATGTTGCTAGGAAAATATTTAAGGAAGAAAACAATAAAAGCCACTAAGTGGGAATATTTTCGAATTTCTATTCTTTTGGGACAAGGAGAATCATGAGGCAAGATGTTTGAGCTTTGGGGAAGTCACTTTGGGTGTGATTAATTAGTTGAAAGGAACATGTTATTTCCTATATCATTCACTAAGAGAAGTATTTTTGTTTAGATCAATTATTATTTGTGAGTGAATTTTTAGTAAAAATATATCATTCAATATGAAATGGTTTAATTACAGTAACTCCTTCTCTAGATATGGATTTACTTAGGCTAATTGGATTTATTTGTTAATGATTGTTGTGAATTACTTTTGGGAAATGTTATATTGTATATGAATGAATAGTATGCTGACAAATTAAAAGAAGGATTTAGGGATTATCTAGTAAGACATAAGAAGATTGATGTACTCTCTGATGAAGATGGTTGATGTAGAAATTATTGTATTTAATTGTAAACATGCATAAGGAACTAATCAGTCAATGCCATCAAAGATAGTACCAGAGTGAACTATTGAAAATGCATGTGTACTACTCATGTAGCATAAGTGTTGAATGAGAAACGATTAATGGTTATACTATTGTGAAATGTTAAATTAGATGTAAGTGAAACTTTGAGAGTAACGATGCCTTTGTGGATCGCGGGAAAAGAAAATTGAACATATTATACATTTATTCAAGTTGACTAGGAAAATGTTATGGCTAAAATGTAGTGTGATTATTTATTAATTATTTCATTAAGGGAAACCTAGAATAAGATTGTACCAAGGGGAAGTTAGAGCTTAATAACCCAAACTTATTTGAATGTAATAATAATAATAATTAGAATGTTGACATACCTTATCAAAATTGTTAGATGGATATGTACCTAGGCTAGTAATGATCACAAAATATTTGACCTTATATACTGGACTAATTCTAAATGGTCTTCTATGGGTATATGTTGACGGTGTTGGACCCACTAACATTCAGAGGGTCTCCCTGATATGAAGTCCCAATTAGACCTCACACTATTTAGTGTAGGAGACCCATTCAGAATACGACCAGATTGCCGAAGTAGTGGGTTTTAATGATGTGCCTTCGATGCAATAATACATAGAATGGTGTAATTGTGACTTTGGTGAAAAATTGTGTGACTTTTCAAAAGTTCAAGTGAAATGTATGAAAGGTTATAATACATGATGGGAAAATTAGTGATCTCCTTAGAATCCTGTAATAATACATAGCTGGAAAGGAACACATGAGCATAAAGACATCACAAGTTAGGCTATGAAATAGTTCACATGTTAACCATGACATAAAGAAACAACAACACACATTCAGCAAGAGTCATACTAATGCAAATGAAATAGTTCATAAGCCCTAGCGTAATTGAAATAACATATATTGCAAACATAACAAGAATAGTCCTACTATATTCACAACATGTGCATGAAAATTCGTCGGCTCTGAGCTTTTGTTAAATTCAAAGTTCCAAGCATACATATACCATTTACGAACCAGTAGCCCCACTAGTGGAACATGTAGTCTACACCTACTCCTCCAAATAATTGAACTCCCTCTTTTCTATGGAGAAGCCAAGGGTCTCAACAAAGTCCCAAGCTCTTGATTCTAAGCTAAAATCCTAGCCAAATGCTCGGCTCCCAAAAACCCTTTACGTGAGTTATGAGGACATATTTATAACAAAAGGGGTGACTATTCACTTCCTCTTTGTGACTCTTTAACATCCCTCATGACTATTCAACCTATTTATAAAATGACTCTTCAACTTCATTACATCATGACTCTTCACATTCCACAATTGACACTTGGAATTTCAGTTACAAATTGCTTATAAAAGAATAGTACAATATACTTGTACCCATATCAGAAAAAACTGGGTAGAGCCAACTAGACAACATAATAAGAAAAATAATCCAAGCTTGAGTTTGGGGAGAATCGAGCTCAACAATTTGACTTGTAGGTTCTCCATCACATGAGGGTTCCAAGATTTATATTACGCGATGACTTCTCTAAACTGTGTGATGGGATCGAGTTGAAAGGGTATCCTAGAATTCATGGCATCCAGGTACATTGATTTTGAATTGGTCTGAATTTCTTTCTTTTGCAGGAGCATCGTAGTATTGATATGAAAAAGGCCACCAATTTATTTTTTCATGTTCTTCCTATTCACTTCGATATCTTCCAAAATCATTCCATGTATTCTTCAACCTCCTACTTGACATGATTCCTATTTTTGACTTCAATGAGTGAGCCAACTGACGGGATCTTGTGCGATTTCACCATGAAATCCAAAATATTGAAGAATCATGCATATGTGGCCTAAATATTAGCAATGAATGAGGCAAGTTTTTTGTTTCTTTGAATGATCATCCACACTCATAATTTATCAAACTCTGGATGTTTCCTTCTTTTCTTCGCTAATTCTGGTGCTGTCGCTTTGTATTGCATTGACCATTCATGCATGACAACGATGGTTGTATGGAAAGCGTTAAGAGATTTTTAATTATCCTTACACTTTTTTGCATGTCATACAAATGGACAATTGGTTTATGCACGGTTACAAGTTCTTCATACAAGCTCCACATAGTTTCTTCCAATGTTTATATTTCACCAAGTATGGTTGCCTTAAGCTCTTCCAGATATACTTGCATGGGAACTGTGTTATGAAACTCTACTCATAGTTGTTCAACTTCTTACCTTGCATCCTGCAAGTTTCTTGCCAACTATTTGTTCTCAATGATCAAATACTTCATGTTTGACATTGGGGCACCTGTGAAGGCCAAGTTGGTTGCGGAAATGGAATTCATATTCCTTCTAGTGTCTATCAAAATCACCCTTTCTCTAATGAATGCATGAGATCTAAGGTCGTTTGGAATTTTTTTTTTCCTTTCTTGTACAATATTTTTCTAAAGCCCGTCATAATTTAGATTGTACATGTCCATGGTTGGACCATCATCAAAAGGAACATTTTCCTCTTCCTCACGTGAAGCTTGCTCTACTACTAGAGGATAGGGAGACTAAATGGTGACCTATTGTGTACTTGGCATTAGATCAACATCTTGGTTCTACAACTCTGGTTCCAACTCCATGTCTCACATCTTGATCAACTCCTCAGTCTCTTAAGTAAGCTCCTTGTCCTACATCTATTTTCTCTGCTCCAGTAGTTGTCAATTATTTTATTGTTCTTTGGCTTATCTTCATGCGAATTCTTCTTCTACTCTTCACCTTTATTATTCTTCCTGCTTCTTCCTACTTCTTCCTTTCTTCCTCCAATCTTATATTCTCTTGCTCTTTCCTTCTCTTCTTTATGATTTATGCATCCTATGTTTCCTATTGTTCTCTATTGCTAGAGTCACTTTAAGTATGACTGGATCTACTTTCATCTTGGGCCTTCGCTCTCCCCTTAGATTGTGAAACTTTCCTCTTGCCCTTCTCATGCACTGGGTTTATCCCTTCCACTTGTACTACATGTGGAGTAGCTTATTTCTATGGAGTAACCTGTGATGTTCCAGTGAAACTAACTAGATCGTGAGACATGGAGGCATTATAAAAATTCTTCCATGTTGCGTCCTTAGGTATGTGAAAGGTCCCACTTGCACACTAATAATGAATCCTCACATAATGGTCTTTGAAAACATTTCTTGGATCATATGAATTGAAGTATAAATGAATGAATGTGAATTTATCTATTGCTCCACCTTTAGTGTCTGCAAATTTCATGTTCTTTATTTTGTATAATCTTCCCTGCATAGGAAGACTAGGCCAACATTCTTTGTTCTTCATGTGTAGAACTGTTGATAACCCTATAGAAATATGATATGCAACTTCTTGCATGACTATCTTATCAATGGAATACCTCATCAAAAGATGCAGACACTTCTGTCCAATGAACACTCTGAGGAGAGTGCCATTAAGTGAGGCAAACTGGTCTACTATCTCCAACACTGCTTCCATTACCCCGCATGACAAGCAAGGTGGATCTTCCTGAAAGATCAACTTGTACAATGGAATGAGGAAGTGATCAATCAGACTTTCCTTTACTCCTCTATGGTTTCACTTGAAAAAACAACTTGTAATGAATGTGCACGACAATCTTTCTTGGTGTCCAGGTCCAATTCATACTAGGGAATGCATTTTGAATGAAAATTGCATCCAGTAGGTGTGAATACATGTAAAATCTATCTTGACTTCACTACGGAGGATTCAAGGCACTGGCTACATGGATCTTCGACTATTTCGATAATAAGTATGACTAGTTGAATGATCTTCCCTCATTTTCAACTTGGTTTAGTAATAATCCCCACTCCTTAGGGAAGGTATTAGTGCTTTGTTGACCATATATTATACAACATAGAATTATCAAGATTTGATAGCCCCTCCTCAAACATTTTTTCTTGTAGGTATTGGTGGGTGTCTAACAGAAATTTCACCCAGCTTTTGACAATGTCCTTTGTGCTCAAGTAGTTGGTGGCAACATAAAAGTAATAACCCATGAGTGATTCCAACTCCAAAAAGTGGTACATGAGATGGTAATTTGGGGCCAAAAAAGAAGTAATGGTTTTTCTGCTGGCATTGTTCATAGTCATTGCAACACCTTCCTCCCACTTTTAGCCAAGTTAATTGATACACTCAGATAAACATGTGACAAAGAGTTACTATGCTATGATTCAACTACCTATGTATCAATCAAGGAAGTGGAACTAACAGAACACAGACAACCTGACCTTCTACAACTATAATAGAACCCTGAGGAACCATCCATCCCATCCCAGTGACTAGCCCCTGAGACAAAATAAAATTTTGTTGCATTAAATCCTAATTCCTTCCGTTTATATGGGTATGTGTGCAACTGGGACCCTCAAGTCACTCATAAAATTCCTACAAGGGAGATATTGCAATATCTTTCAAGCAATTCTATGCTAAACATAATGATATTTAAGCCACTTTTTCAACGTTAGTCTCCAAACCACTACTTAGAACTTGATGAGACTGTACAAGGAAATAAATGACACCAAGAAAAATCCTCTAAGACAAAACCTGGTCAAGAAATTGACATAAAAAAGTCAAACCATGGTAGACATTTCATCAAACATTATGCACATGTAATCTACAAGCCATCACAATAGATTTGAGCATAGGGGTCTCATAATTATCTGAGAATCGTAAGGAAGAATTGATGCATTATCACATTAGCTACATTATCATCTATTGGGTCATATATTCATTGTAAATTAATTTACAAGTCAAAACATGATGAGATCCATACATCATCATTGTCATAAAACATGCTCATAACCAACACATAACCAATAAAAATAACAAGGATAAATCAGTCATAAATTCCTCATATGAGCCAGTACATTTTCTCATAAAATACCAAGGAGAAACAATTCGTATGAATGAATTATTAGGCCAATTAGGTTCGGGACTTCCACGTACCACCCAACCATATATTAGCTTAAATAAATCTATCTTTAAGCCAATCACCCATATTCCATATTCCAAGCATGAATATCATAATTATAACCAAAATCGACTAGGGATTTCTAGGGGTACACCACCTCACCCTAAAAAATAGAACCGCACTTTACTGCATCCCCACAAGATCACTAGGGCATAAATAATAAACATACAATACTATGCTTTACTGTAATCCTCATTGGATCACTAGGCCAAAAACAATTATGGATGCCACATGATCTCTCCACCTACAAAGTGAGGGATTTATCCATCCTGACCTCTTGGATTTAACATGTATCCCACCATAACATTTCAATGGATTCTTAGGTCTATGATCCCTCCCCCCTTTGGGCTTTACCGTGTATCCCATCTCTAGATTCCTAGGCCTAATCAAGGGTATTCACCATTAAGCTTTACGATGTATCCTACCATTCACTGGTCAAGGGATTCCTATGCTCAATTAAGGTGTTCACATTGAGGCTTTACCATGTATCCCATTCCAGGATTCCCAAGCCTTGTGAATAATCCTTGGACCACCCAGCTCATCTTCAATTCCATTTGATAATCCAACTCAACCACATACAAAACAACCCACCATACCATTGCTATATAGAAATGAAGAGGCTAGGTTCAAAATATTGTTACACCTAGAAAAAACCATGCCCATGATGCAAGAGAACCAACAACACACATGCATAACCATGCATGCTATATCTAGCAAGAAAATAACACATGCAAATTGATACTTGCAAATAATCTCATTGTAGTTGCTAGATCCTGCTCTTTGATTCTTTATATTTGCTTCCTCTTTACTTTTATGCCAACCTTGATCTAATTTTGAAGTGCTCCAGGAAAATTCTAAGTTTCCAAGAGTGTGAGAGACAGAGAATAAAGAGAGAGCTCCAAAACTAAGTTGACCAAAATCCTTTGAGAAAAATCTTGCCAACTAATCCTTAGAAGAATTTTTATTAATAAGGCCTCTAATTTCTTCATTTTCCATTATTTTTCCTTCATTTTCCTTCTCACATGCAACATGTGGCCTTTCACCTTCCTTTCCTCCTAATTTCCATTATTTTCATAAATAAATTTCAAAAATGTCATTTTCCTTTCCAAAGCCTTTTCCATTTCCTTTTCCAATTTCCTTAGTCATAAGAAACCAAATGGACACCCACACTAGCGTGCCTTGCGCAAAGTTCAACTTTAAATAATTGTCCCATAACTCTAGTTATTATTTTTCTTTTATTATATTTCATTACATGGAAATTTCACTAGGGTTGTTACAATGACAGTCTTTCGATCTGTATGAGAAACAATCCAACTGACAACGTTTGCACATGGGAAGGTCAGATACCTACATGAAACCTTATGTAACCCTAAAATTTGGACATTGACATAAACTGTTCAGTCTTCAAGGCATGATTTCAAGATTCTTGCTGATAATGCTTCATTCACTTTCTGGCATGTGATGTCTATTTCTTTCTCTATGAACATTTGAGTATCTAAGTAAAACGGTAAGTTTACTGGTGTACTGTTAACTGGCTCCCCAATGTTGCTTTTAGTAGTATCCTTTGAATCATCTCTCTTTGGTCCCATGATTTTAGTAACTGATGAAGAGAAGTGCTCAACAACTTCAATACATGTAGGAGGAAAATTCACTCATGGGAAATATGAATTAGCTTTAGCAAAATGAATCATAAAGCAAGATCACAACACTAATCACATGATTGAAGCGAAATATTATGAAATTATTGAGGTGAAGGGATAGGTGCTAGCTTCTTGGACTATGCATTATATAGTCTCAACAGACAGCGGAGTAGCTTAAGGCTAGAGATTGTGCAATGCACAGTCTCGACGTGGATAGACTCAAGTAGGGACTACACATTGCGTAGAATCAGTGGCCAAGGGACAGGCTTGAGCTTTGGAACTACGTAATGCATAGTTTTTCTAGCCAATTACTACGCATTACATAGTTCCAGAGGCTAAGAATCAAGCTCGAGCCTTGGACTTGCGCAATGTAATTACTCCTACTCCTAAACTAACCTAGAATAGGCTAGACTTACATAAAATTAAACTTCCAATGTAATGAACGACACATAGATGACCTATATTGTAAAGGGAATACACATCAAGAAATATATTCAAGCACAATAACATACAAAAAAGGTAAATTTATACATACCTTGGCATTTGAAGAGCGAAAGTGCATGTAAAAAAATATGACTGAAAAATAACAAGAAACACATTCTGCAAATACATTGTGGGGTGTACATACATCGCAACATGGTAAAATGCAAGAGAATCCTTTCGAACTTTTGAATTTAGAAAACATAAATAAAGTGAAACACTTACGTTTGGGGAACAATCTTTTCTAGTATTACTCCAATGATTGAGTGATAGGGTCATGCAAAACAGATGGGGGATGCAAAAATTGAGATACAAATGTATTTTCAATATGCATGATCAAATGATTACGATCCTTGGGAGATAGAGCACTATGCTAATCATTGTTGGAATTGGACTCAAGACTAAAAGAACCTGACATAACCATCAACTCATGTTGAAGTTCCTCGACAACTTGCGAGAGTTCCATGACATCAGAATGTAGTTGATAAAAAATCGGTGGCTTAGAAAGATCGAGAGCAGAAAAATCAGATTTGTGACAAGATATTAAACGAATATACAATGAAAGCCATGATCATAAAGTTAATCAATGTAAACAAAGGCATCATCTTGATATGAAGGATTGTGAAGACAAGATGAGTAGAAGCAACAAATTTCACCCTTTATTTTTTCAAAAAGATAAGATGACCAATTAGAAAGATTCAAAAGAGAAGATTATTCCTTTTACATGTTCATATGTAAAACAAAAATTCAATGAGTTCTGAGTGTGATCAAAATTAACATCATCAAAAACTGATTCTTTGAAATATTCAACATGTGTGATAAAATAACAGAAGATTTTAGGATAATGAGGGAGAGGAAAACAAGGAGGAACATCAACTTGCAATGCTTATTCTTGTTCAGAAATAAGATCCCACACATACTTATAATAAATGATATCACAAGTTGGATGGTCAATAAAAACTCCATCCTGAGTTTCATCCTCATGAACATTAGAAGCGATTGAAACAAGTGAACACAACAACTCATAATTAGGAGGATCAAAAGGAACCAATGGATGGAGGGCGAGGAGAAAGAACATTGCTAGAAAAATCATATTTGCAGTCCAAACTTGAATTTAAATTATGAATATGTGGGGTTGTAAAATATGGTGGCGGATCAATGGATGGGCTCCCAATTTCTCCAACCTCAACCTGCATAAGTGGAGTTGTTTCATGAGGGGAAGACAAAGAGTCACTTGGAACAGTGACTTCCTTTGTCACAAATTTGCGAGCTCCATAACTTGTGTATGTCGAGAGACTTTTGAAAGATTCATATTCTTTTGAATTCGTTGAAATATTGACACGAAATTTAAACTTCTCTTTCATTAAATTCCAATCAATTTCATCTTTAAAAAATTCAAAACAGAAATGTATGAAACGATCTTGAAAACCATAAAGAGATTCATCAAGTGCTATTCACAAATGCATGATTTTCTTGAATTCTGATTTATAATCATACTTGTGAAATGTGTTGTAGAGCTCTTTGAGAAAATGTTCGAAAGGCTGTATAGAAGTGGGTAGAAATGCGTAACACCATTCCTTGACATTTTCTTCAAATGTGACAATGAACAACTTGCAAGCAAATTCCTTGTAGAGAATATTGTGCTTACTGAAGAATTCAAGAAAGCAAGCGATGTCCTCGAGAATGGTTTTTACACCTTCACCATCAAGCTTCAAATTTGAAAAGTCATTGATTATCCCCATGGGAAATTTTAGATTTGTGATTCTAGAAAAAACATGGTGGGGTTAAGATATGGGAAGAATCCATTAAAGATAAGGAAATTTAAAACAAATTTCATGGGCTGAGGTTGTCATTTGAGCCTCCTAGCACAAAACATGTTGACAATGTTGTACCCTCCAAAATTTAGGGGACCTCCCTGATATGAAGTCCCAATTATACCTCACACCATTTTGCTTAGGATACCCCTCTAGAATATAAATTAGTTGCCAAAGAAATGGATTTTAATGATGTGCCTTGGCGGAAATAACACATATAGTTGTCTAATCATGAATTTGATGAACAAGTGTGTGAATTTGTAGACATATTAATCAGGACATATTGATAACAAAAGGCATGACTATTCGCTCCCTCTTTGTGACTCTTGGAATTCCCTCATGACTCTTCAACTTCTTTAGAAAATGAATCTTCAACTTCACTACATCATGAATCTTCACATTCCACAATTAACACATGGAATTTCACTTATAAATTACTTACAAAAGAATATTACAATACACTCATACCCATAGAGGACAAAACTCGATAGAGCCAAGTAGAGTTTAGGGAAACTAAAGTTCAGTAACTGCGACTTGTAGGTTCTCGGTCACATGATGGTGCCAAGCCTTGTATTAGGGGATGACTTCTCCAAACTGTGCGATGAGATCAGGTTGAAAGTGAACTATAGACTCGATGGCATCCAGATACACTGATTTGGAACCGATCTTGCAATTTTATTTAAGATTTCCACCACTTTCACATTGTTGGACCTTTTAGAAAAAAAGACTTTTCAAGCCTTATTTATAGCACTTAATGGCTAGCAAACACATAAAGAATTTAAGGTTAAACTTAGCAAATACTCATTCATATGCATGATATAAATTTATTATAATTTTTTAAGTGTATTCTTTACAAAATAAAAAGATCTGTAAGAACTAATTAACAGAGAGAAAATTTCATTTTCTTCACTTAATAACATTGTTAAGAGAGATAATAAGTGGCAAGGGATGGCAGTGACCTTTTACACAGTAACAAAAACACATTGGTCAATTCATAAAGTTAAAAATGCCATGAGTAGTGCCATCAATAATATCGTTCGCAGACCATCAATGAAAATAGGAACATGAGAGAAACTTATCTCAAAACTAATGGGAAACTAAATCTGGGACTATGAGTCTCCACCCAACCATAGAAAACTACGTCTGAGTCTCATGTTTGGCTATCACCCAAAACCCAGATTCCAAAGGTTAGGGCATCTTTTTCTTTAGGGATTATAACACATTTATCAGCTGAAATAGGGACTCCAAATATTTAACAACCTCCACCCACCAGCTGAATAAAACCCAACAAAGAACATAGGATTGTAGAGACTAGCAATCTCCACCCTTTAAAACACAACATTGTGGTTCCAATAAATGAAGGGATTCCAAAAACCACAGTAAAATCAACATATAGAAAAGAAACATCCAAAAATCCTCCATGGATTTTTCAAGATCAATCACTCAACCTTACTTCTTTGGGATTTCCTGAGAAATTCTATCACCACCCTGTAGGCCACTGGGAAACAGACAGGAACTCAATTTCCCGACTTGGTGATTTCTTCCTACTCCTTCGCCAACAAAAATATTCATTCCATTTTTTTTTGTTCAACCTCTCTTGGTAATTCAAACTTTTTCTTCCCTCTATATTGGTACTTATGTGTTCTTCTCTTCATCCTCTTCTCTTTCTCACTTCTTTTTTCTCCTCTTTTCTCTTGTTGTTCCAATCTTTTTCTAGTAATTCAATTTTCCTCTTCTTGACTTTTTATATTCCCTTAACATTTCAAATTCCTCAAATTTTTTTTTTTTAAGTTAATATTATTCTCAACAATAAATCACACCATCCCTCTGGAATCCATGTCCCAATACTCAGCCTATTTTCTTTTATCATAATGTTTACATTTCATACATAATATAAATCAAGTGGGGTTGTGACAAACCCCTTCCCCTTGGTGGAACACCATCCTCAGTGTTTCTATTCCATATGAAATACAAAAACATGCCTTAAAGCACACCCACATAATTCTTATGGATATTTATAAACAAAAGTCTATACATTATTTACAATTATGAGCATTTGCGTCAACCAAAAAATAAATAAATATATGTTTCTCTCATTCAATCAACCATTTCACAAGTGGCTTCCTTAGGCCCAAAGTGCCTCCACTACACTTTAAATTTCTCTATTGCTTGATTCAATAGTATAAGGCTCCTCTAATCTAGAATTCAAAGTGGCTCTGACTGGAATTATTCATCTAGTTCCACTTCTAGCATAAACTAATTAGTCACATGATTAGAATCATATACATAACTTTTAAGAAAACATAGATGGAAAAAATTATGGATTTTAATTGATGGAGGTAAGGCTAGCCTCTATTCCATTGGTCCTATCCTTTCAATTATCTCAAAAGGTCCACAAAACCGTGGTACCAGCTTGGCACATGAGCCAATCCTTAAGGAGATTTTATTGGGTTTAATTCTCAAGTAAACATTATTCCCAACTTGAAAATCCTTTTGCACCATATGTTGATTCGAATAGATCTTCTCCCTATAATGTGCTACCTGTAAATTCTACTTAATTATCTACATTTTCTGTTCAATTAACATTAGCACATCAGGTCTAATAATGACCTTGTTTATTGGATCACTCTAGTTTGTAGGAGTATTACAACTACTTCCATATAATGCCTCAAATGGGCTCATCTTTAAAGACTCTTGGTACCCATTGTTGTAGGAAAAATCTACAAGTGGAAGACACTTTTTCCACTTCTGTTGCTAGTGCATCACACACATCCACAACATATCTTCCAAGATTCTATTTGTCCTTTTTTTCCTATCTATCTATGGATGATAAGTTCTACTGAAATCAAATTTTGTTGCCAACATTATAAACAATTCCTTCCAAAAATTTCAAGTGAATTTGACATCTCTACCTAGAATAATTTTCTTACAAATTCCACATAACCTCACAATCTCCTTCATGAATATTTGAGCCACTTCACTTGTTGAGTTACTAGATCTAATTTCTACAATGTGAGCTACTTTTCTTAACTTGTCAATCAACACCATAAGTACATCATATTATTTTGAGATTATTGGAAAACCAGTGATGGATTCTGTACTTCCCACTTCCATTTCAGAATGGGAATGGGATGAAATAAACACGTTGGATGTTTACATTCAACCTTCACCGACAGACAGTTTATGCACTTTGCAACATAATCAGTAACTTCCATTTTAAAACTAGGCCAATAATAAAACTTCTCGATGGTTGTGAGAGTATTTTGGTATCCTAGATCGCTAGAGTATGGTTTTACATGAAATCTCTCTCATCATAAGCCTCTTCAGTTCATCATTGCATTGTACATAGATTATGTTCTTAAATTTAGTTAGATCCTCATTTGTCAGATGATATTACTCATTCTCACCATCTTGTTGCAACTTATCTTTCACTTGATGATATTTCCAATCATGTTGTCCTACATGCTTAATTTGTTTCACCAGATTTTTCACATAAGAACTTATGGTTTCTATATGATTCAATTAGATTCTTCTACTGAGTCCATCAAAAACCTTGTCTCACATTAAACTTATGTTGATCAAATAAATATTTGAATCTACCATGATATGTCATGGCTGTGAAATTTATTCCAAGGAGGTAATGTATACACATCATTAATGCATGAGTAATGGATACTAAGTCTAAGTCACGAGTCACATATTTTTTCTCATGCTCATTTAATTTTTGTGACTCATAGTAAAATGCATGTGCTTCTTACATTAAGTCTCCACTGAGCCCTTCTTTTCATGCATATGCACACACCACAAAATATTTTTCCAGATATGCAATCCTCAACATAATATCATTAGTGAGAAATTTCTTCAATTTCTCAAATGTTGTTGCACATTTAGCTATCCATTCAAACTTCTTTCCCTTCCTCTACAAGGATGTGATAGAATGGTCTATCTAGGAGAAGTTTATGATGAACCTCCGGCATTATCCTTCCAATCCAATTAATTAACTATTATCATTCACATTTTTTGTTGTTCACCATCCATAATGCCTTTAACATTTGTTGGGCCAACTAATATCCATCCCTTGGAGACAATGTGCCTAAATACTGTATTTGTGTCTGAAAGAAATTACATTTGTTGAGCTTTGCATAAAGCTTGTGTTCCCTTAGAAACTATAGTATTGCATCTAGGTCATTCTCATGCTCTTCATCATTCTTTGGATACACCAATATGTAATCAATAAAGACAATGACGAATTTTTCCAAGTAATGATGCATCACAGTGTTCATTAGACACATGAAATTGGTAGAGGTATTAGTAAGCCTACCAATACAAACTCACAATGCTCGTATGTTGTTAGGAAAGAAGACTTATGGATGTATTCTTCTATGATGCACACCTTATGATATGCGAACCTCAAATCTATCTTGGAGAAGACCATTGATCCTCTCAGCTAGTCAAATAGATCATTAATCCCTTGAAACAAATATCTGTTCTTGATTGTCACTCCATTCAATTCCCTGTAATCAATGCAAAGGATGTGCCCATTTGTTTTTTCATAAATAATACTAGAAATCCCCACAGTGATAGACTTGATCGTCCATAACTTTTAACTCAACTAAATTAGGCACTATTTCAAAGGAGAAGTCAACTTCCCTAGGAGGAGGCAATCCTGGAATATGAGTTAGAAACACATCTCTAAAATTTTGTAACACATTATACTTCTCTAGAACTTCAATATTTTCTTACCCAACTTTGTCATTAATTTTCCATCACTAAAAATTTATACAAAAAATAATATGTTTCCTTTTTAGCAGCTATGCTTATCTTGCATGGCTATAATTAGTCACTAATTAGTCTCACTAAAGTTGTCTGATGCTTACCCTACAAGATTTTTATTTCCTAGCATTATACAGGAATTCAATTTCCTTTTCATCGTAGTCAACTTTAGTGTTGTGCATGTACAATGAGTCCAGGCCCAATAAAATGTTTTACACATCCAATGGAAGAAAATTTAATTTGTTCTTGTTGGAATGTTGGTGATCTAAAATGCACATGATTTCGCCCAATATCTGATTTTTCTCGTTATTCATACTACCAATTGTACTGACCAAGGTTTAGGATGCAATTCTTTGGCCAAGTTGCACTTCTCCAACAAATTCAAATTAATATAATTATAAATAGAACCGGGATCAATTAAAATAGAAATAATTTGATTACATGTCTTACCTTTCATCTCAATGATGGATCCTTGTTGGGCTTCCCTGTGATTATCTACAACTGCATAAATTTTGGGAAGACTTTGTGCTACATCCCCTACAATCTGAGCTTCTTGGGTGCTCTAAATTTTTTTACCTATGTTTGTTTGGTGTGCATAGTCCCTCTTTTAGTGATCTTCCCTACAATTCCAACATTTCAATTGCTCTTTACTTTCAAATCTACAATTCTCTCCTTCATGCTAATGCATACTACCCTTGGCACTTGGACTAGATTTCGGTTGAAACCAATTTTCAATGACAAAAGGAATTCCTTCCTTCTTGTCCATAATTTTTTTGAGCCATTTCTTATTATGCTTATTGTTTTTCCTTTCCTTCAAATCATGTTTTAAGTCCAGGCCTAAGATTTTATTATTTATAACAGATATTTAATTTGTTTTTGGAATCATCCAAATTTTTGGTTCATAAACCTCTGTGTGGTCTCTAAATTATACATGGAGCCCATCGATAAATCAATGAAATTTTTCCTTCTCTTCCTTAAGATATGGAACATATCTAAATAATTATAGAAATCTGGTAATATATTCTTCATCTATAAGTTGTCCCATTTTCATCTCATAAAAATCATTTGTCTTCTTGTCATAATATATTTTTTCTAAGTATTTTTCTTTGAATAATCTCTCGAACGCTCTCCATGTCAATCTATCTATAATTATGAATTTTATATTCTACAAATCCTCCTACCCTATGTTTTCTTTTCCTTTCAAACAATAGGTGGCGACTTTTACTTTAATGTTTTCGAAATAATACTGGATTCAAAGGATTTCTTCATGCCAAGAAATCATGCTTCTATATCTTCAAATTTATTCATCTCTCCATCAAATTTATGTGGTTTTTCCTTCTTCATTATTTAGGCATATAGTCCCTTTCTCTTCTTCTCTGGTGATGGTAATGATGATAATGGTGAGGGTATGTCCTAGTAGGATATCTATAATTTCTATTAGATTGATGCATATGAGTACTAGTTTTTCCCTCTAATGTGCTCAATGTTGAATATCCTCTCATAGTGTCCTTATTTTATTCTTTGTGCCTCTACTTGGACCTTCCATCATTTGTCCCATTTGTTTTCTCTTATGACCATAAAAAATGTTGCTTCCCTCTATGACTAGTTCCTAACTCATGTTTCCATTGTCTCTCCAACTCTAATAGGCTTTGCAATATGACATCATTGAGCTCAACATGCCTTTCTTGAGCCTTGATTAACCTTTCATTATCTTCTTCACATATTCATATATCAACTTCAAGATTCTCAAGGTATCCATCCAATTAGGTGATTTCACCCCTTCCCCTTGGCCAACTAATATTTCTTCTTCATTCATCCTTACTTCTCCATACCCATGTTGTGACTAATCAGAGTTATATTGTACTATTCTTGTCCTCAATTTTTTTTATTTCACTATCTTTTTCGACTTTTGATGTGTTTCAATTCACATACAATTATTAGCTACATGATAATATAAATAAGTAGAAATAAATCACGGCATGAGGTTGTAACAAACATCGACATATGCATCTTTAGAATCATATTTCTGTCCACACAAATTGTTAGTTCCTCAATAATATTAAAACATATAAGTTATACATGCATGCATTAAATCATTCAGACATGCAACTAAGAATGTTACTTTTTCCTCATGGGAGAGTCCTTATAGTCCAAGTGTTGAACCTAGATCCTTGTATACCACATGTAAACAAAAACCGTCCTAACCAAGCCAACCAAAGTTAGAAGGAGGTGGTTACATTGTTGACCCTGGTACCAAAGTATAGTCATGAGAGCGCAAGTTAAAATTTTTGACATTTTTCAACTTTTCCATAATTTCAAATAAACAACATCATTGTTTTCATTTCCTCGAGATGATTCCAATGATATGAATTTCACCTCAATCTAACTCATGGATCAAAATTTATGGCCCCTTAAATTTAGGTCAATCACACCACGTCACATCATCATGACCTCCACGTGGCCTCCTCACAGAGGTTATCGATGCCACAGGTGTTATGTCACATTAACCCACATGGAACTTGATAAACGACCCTTGTGGATAGGGCCACAAGGTGGGAACAAGTCCCAAGAAGGTCGAGGTGGACTCGCCCTCTGTGGTGCATTATTAAATATTAAAGACAGGCCTGAATCCCTACCTACAACCTAGGTCAAGGTCATCCCTAGCACACCTGGCACATTATTCCATTGAGTTGGGATGGGTCCAACCCTTGACCTCCTCACCCCCAAGCCTCCCGACCCACAGGTGTAGAGACTCAGGTCAACCCATTAGAGGTCGAGCGACAGCTCTCGTAAAAAACTGGGCCTTTAAAGGTGACCTCCCAACCTTCATCCGCACCAACTTGCAAATAAAATTTGTAATTTTTTTTATATTTCTAGAACTTTAATTGTGATGGAAATTTTCAAAATTTTCCAACTTTTCAAACATTATCTCAAACACTTAATGGCCAACAATTATGATGCCTCTTCCCATATCAAAAATAATTTTGTATAAATCAAAATATAGAATGAGTCTGCATAAGGAATTTAAGGATAAACTTAATGAATACTCACTTATATGCATCATATCAGTTTAACAAAATTTTTCAAATGTATTCTTCACAAAATACAAAGAGATGTAACAACTCATTTACTGAGCAAAAAAATCATTTTCATGGCTCAACAACCCTATCAGTAGAGCCAATAAGTGACAAGGGATGGAAATAAGACCTCCTTCCCTTCAATTAGAATTTACTCATAAGGATGCAACAAATATGTCAGTAATTTTACAAAAAATTTAACATGCAATGAACACAACATTACAAGTATTTCTCGATTATTCATTAGCATTGTTGGGCATTTATTTCTACCAAAAAAACCCAACACCTTCATAGTGAAGTAAAAAAACATCCAAGATGTTATTATAAGACCATGCATTTAACATACTCAATGAGTTTGAAATTCTATAGTAAACGTGCACAGTCTTTTAATTCAAATAATTCCATATCACTACAATAAATGATATTGCATTCTAGTTACTCTAACGATAGATGATTTTTTTTAGATGTTGTTCAAGCACCTTTTACATAGTAACAACAACATATTTATTAATTCATAAAGTTAAATAAATCATGAACCATGCCATTAATAAACATCATTTTCAGAATGAAAATGAAAATAGGCATAAATATATATATATATATATTATATATAATACATATATGATTTCTTGAGAACGCTAGAGATAATTATCTCAAGACTAATGGGAAACAGAGCCTGGGAGAATGGCTCTCCACCCAACCATAGACAACTACAACCAAGTCTCGCTTGTAGATGACACCCCCAAGTTTGATTATAGAGGTTGAAGGATCCTTTACTTCAGGAATTAAACCACATTTATCAACTGAAACAAGGAATCTAAAGATTAAACCATGTACACTCACCAACTAAATTAAAACCAATAAAACTCAGTTATTCTAGGGACAAGTGATCTCCACCCTACAAAACATAACACTATGGTCCCACCAAATGAATGAATTTGAGAAATGATAGTAAAATCAAAATATAGTAGAGATACATCCAAAAATCCCCTAATAATTTTCTAGGATCAATTCCTCCACCTCATACCTTTCGAATTTCCTAATAAACTCCATCACTGCCATCGAGGCCACCGACGACTGGAGAGGAAATCAATTCCCCACCTTGTGATTTATTTCTGTTTCTTTTCCAACTGAAATGTTCATTACATTTTTGTTATCCATCCTTTCTTTCTAATTCAAATATTTTCTTCCCCCTTTATTACTGCTATTGTTTTCTTCTCTTCTTCCTCTTCTCTTTCTCTCTTTTTTTCCTCCTATTTTCTCTTGTGATTCTTGTCTTTTTCGAACAATTCAATTCTCATCTTATTTACTTTCCAAATACCCTTCACCTTTCAAATTCCTCATTCTATTTTTTTGTTCATTAATATTATTTTCAGGAAGAAATCAACCCATTCCTATGGAATCCATGTCCCATTACTCAATGGAATTTATTTTATCATACTATTTACATTGAATACATAGTATAGATCAATTGGGCCTCTCACAAATTTAAATATTGTAGCCAAAAAAATAGAATAGTTCTATGGTTAATATCTAATTATGTAGCAAAGTCATAGGTATATACAAGTGTAGGAATGGTTCAATAGAACCACAAGTTGGAGGATTTGGCAAAAGATAACATTAATATTCTCCACCTATTTGATTGAAACCAACATAATCATAGAGGAAAATTCAAGGGATGTTCAATGTAGTGGTAGAGCATGGCTACATATGTGGACTAGGAATGAGCTCCTAATATGAGTTGTAGTCGACCTCCACGAGGATTGAGGAATATTTAATACAGTTAATCTGCATACTAAATTTCATGCATTTTAACATGAATTTCTCTACACATGGACATAATATGGATGTTATCTCTTGCTTTTCTTGCTTATAATGTACGAATACCTTTATCATAATGAAATTGTTCTAGAAATAAACATGAAGAAGCTCTAATTGATAATATTTAAATTGTCTAAATGCTTTTCATTGGAATGATAAAATAGAAGTTTGGTTATTAGAAAATATTTTGATATTCTAATATAAAACTCTATTGTTTCAATATTAAGTTCCCTATATGACTATAATATATTAATGACTTCATAATATAGTCCTATAACCAGTTTTAAAGCTCATATGAATTCCTAGAAATGTGAAACCAAGCGACGAGGGTCCCTTATTGTTACTGGGAATAGTGTCCATTTGGATACTGCTATTCCCACTAAGATGGGTGGCTATCTTAGAAACAAACAAGTAAAGTCTACTATTGTTTTATTTTATGGAAATAGAAAAGAGGAGAACCAAGAAGACCAACCTAAGTCTTCCACTTGATTTCATCTCCTTGATAAAGCTTCGTTGCCTCTTCTTCGTTTTCCTAGCTTCAAAGAGAACCTGTGGAATCACAAAAACATACTACTATCGAAGAAACAAGGATCTATATTTATAAATAACACATTATTAGATGTATGTTAACCATATAAATGCATATATAAACAAGTACACAAGAATATGGAAGAAAACAAGGATAGCTTTATTAAGATGAAAAGTAGCAAGAGGATTACAACCATATGCTCTGGCCCAGCATCATCCTCCAGCTAGGGAGCCCTTCTTCACCTCAAGCAAAGCTTAGATCACCAAACAGTATGAATGTACACTTGAAAACCAACAACACTTCTCTATAAGATACAAAATTCCATCCTCCGGATCTCTGTGATGAGGGATCAATATATAGATGATTACATAGAGGTGAGTCATCTTCTAGGATCTTGATTAGTGTCTTCTCTCTAATAGTTCATGCTTCCACTTGGAGAATGTTGATCTCTTACTCATCCCTGGTCGAAAATAGAGAGGCAAGTGTCAGAGAGGAAGCTTATGGAAGATTCCATGATCTTCCACCTCGCATTTTTGTCCCTGCCATTTGTCCATTCCTGACTGTCACACCCTACAGAGGAGAAAATCAATATGCATCGAACCTTGTACACTTGGAAGGTGATATCAATTGTACCCTCTACATTGAGCTTTCAGTATGGTCCAGTTTTAACCATTTATGAGTAGTTTTTAGTGTAGAACTTTTAGGAGATGATGTAATTAGTTGACCTTGTTCCTTTAGCCAATGAAGCAACAGTTTTACAGACATAGGAGCCCTGAATTTATGGAAATTTATGAATAGGGTTGAAGTGCCCAAAAATGTCTATAACAGTTTTCCCCTAAAGCATGAGGTCGTTAATCTTTCTGATGTCGGATGAAATGCTTTAGTATGAGGATTTGAAGTTTTTCCGAGCTGGGAGGTGACCTATAATAAGATACAATACAATACATTATTTTGACAAGAATTTTTCATGATCTAGATGACGCGCGCATTCCAATGCTCAACTTTATAAATTCATTTTCATGTACATAGGACAGACAATCGTCTGTGTGACAGACTGATGATATGGACACATCATCCTTTGATTTGGATGATCATCTGTTCGGCAATGATGTACACTTGATGTTTTTATATTCCTGAATATATTGTGGCCCAGATCGATGAAACTAGATCCGTGGTCTTCAAAACTCGTTCAATCTTCACTCGGAGTACAAGTCGATCCATGTGAAAAATGTTCTGAAGTCGAACATGGAAAGACATCACCTGATTACCTGCCAATGATGTAAGTTGTTAACAAGCACGAGAAGAATCACCAATAATGACAATGACCCTCAAGGCACTACAGTACAATTCAGGTGGTGTGAAAAAGGACTTGGCATCGAACACCAGGCAAAATCTCTCGGTCGAAGGCCATTGATGTAAAGATGTTGCCGAAAGTGAGAAACTTGCCATTGAGGCATGCAAGATTCAAAGTACTGAAAGGGTTGTTCCTAAGTCAACTTCTTGGATAATGAGCTGATGTTGACAAGAAGTGACCCATCACAAGAGGGCCTTAATAAATCCCACATCAACGACACAGAATGAAGAAAATGATTTTGGAGGTGAAAAGAAACTGACGATACAGGGTTCAGGGTGGCGGTCATGAAGGAATGAAGCATGAATATATTGCAGTGGGTGAGACACAGGTGAATTGTATGAATGACTTCTCTTGAACATATCAGTGACACTCATGATGGATTGGTAGCGTTAACCCCAAATATGGATGGTGTGATGGACCAATGGTGATGACCAGTGAATGGAACAACCCAACCCGACATGGATACGGAAGGAAAGTGTCATTTTCAAGAGCGACTTGCTACCAATAAAGTTTCTTCAAGTTTTCTTTCCAATTTTCCCGAGTCATTGCTGACCACTACCTCTTTCTTTTTGTAAAGCTTGATGAGGATAACATATGCTTTTTCTATAATCCGCCCTTCGAGCGAACCTGTCGCTATATTTTAACAAGTCTAGCGATAGTGAAACTCATTCTCGTCCATTTGGATGAGTTTGTCGCTATTAGGTTTTAATGAGTTGAATGAAAAAGATAACCCAACCCTTTCAATTTTAGAGAGTTTGAAAGAAACGGAAAGGAGACTCCAACGATTCTTTTTTTTCATATAATCCGTTAAGTCCGAAAAACTGTAAAATAATAGAAAAGGGATGAATTTTCGATAGTTTTAACGAGTTGAACAAGACAAGCGCTCAATTTTTTGTGTAATAATCCCTCAGGTCCAAAAAGATTAAAATCAATAGGAGGGATAACACTTATGATGCCTTTAACGAGCCGGAGAGGCCAATCGCTCAACAATATTTTCATAATTTACGAGTCATGTGAAAAGAGCTTAAAGAAGACTCGTTTTCGAGGAACAAGGGATGGTTTTCGATAGCAGTTGATTCCAGGTAAGATTTGGAATTTTCCAATCATGGCAGTGACACAAGGATGGCTAACAGAATCACTCTTCGTAGATGTTCCTCGAAGGGGTAAACAATCATCATAGAAAATTTTAGGGGCGAATGTTCGCCTTTTGGCGAAATTAAGAGGTTTTAAATTTTTAGTGGGCAAATATTTTGTATCATAGTACATTTTTACAAATCACCTCAAATAGCCCACCTTATTTTAAGGAAGAGGGTAAAAAAGGTAAATTTAGCCCTTCAAATTAGGAGCTAAAACCTTCCATTCGCCCATTTTCAAGAATAGGTTTTATTTAAGTGAATCCTATGAGCCAAATACCATATTTATAAAAGAGGTATGGTACATTAATAAAAATACAAATAAATGAGAAGTATGGTAAATAAATAAAACATTTCTTATATTTAATCCATAAGTCACCTTATATACATGCAAGGGTGTAAACAAATAAAAATATAAGTAAAGTGGAGGCAAAATATAAGTAAAGTCGAGGCATGGTAAATAAATAAAACGTCTTTTTATACTTACTCAAAAGGTATGGTAAATAAATAAAAATATAAATAAACTAGACGTATGGTAATAAACAAAACCTATTTTTATGTTTAGTCCATAACCCTCGTTCTATTTATGAAGGCTCAAGAAAGAGATTTTATTTAAGTGAATCCTATGGGCCAAATACATATTTGTAAAAGAGTATTGGTAAATTAATAAAAATATAAATAAACTAGAGGTATGGTAAACAAATAAAACATTTTTTTATATTTACTCCATAAGTCACCTTATATTTACGAATACTCAAAAAATGTGTTATATTTAGGTAAAACCTATGGGAAAAATACTATGGGACAAATACCATCGACTAGATTGTTATTAATACCATGCAAAAAATTTTTATTAACCCTAATATTGGTATCAATAAAAATAAAAATGGCACATGGTATTGACCCATGGTATTCACCAAAATGGCACATGGTATTGACCCATGGTATTCACCTGGAATGTAGCCTATTTAAATGGGGGAATTAAACCAGCATAGATCCATCTTTACTCTGGATCTACTAACCCCCGAGAGGTATCAACTATCTTGATATGCAAACTAGCATAGAGTGAAAAAATATTTGATCCCTCTCGGGGCTTGGTGGATGTTGTAATTTAAAGTATGTTAAACATTTTAGCTTGGTTAAAATAAAAAATAAAATAAAAATCAACTATTAATTTTATTAATTTTTATAAACTACTAATAGTAATTTTCAAGCTCCAGGTTTATGATAACCCATGGTAATACCAAGATCTTACAAGATTTTATAATTGAGTAAAATATTCGCCATTCCTGGTGAGAGATTCGCCAAAAAATTATATATACATATTATATTTTTGATAAAATCGCCTTCCATTTTTCCTATATACCATGGAGATTCGCCCATTTATTATACTTATAAATTTAGGGGGGGTTCTTAAAATTTTCCCTGCATCCATTGCTAATTGATGACCAATAAGGAACTTGATCTTCATACATGCTTTGTTTTCATCATTACTATCCCAAGCATGTTTTATTATTTAGAGTGAGAATTCGTGAATTAGCAAGCATGTTTCCCCACATTTCTATTTTTATATCCCACACAATTGGAATCCTGCTACAACTAGCCTCCTCTACTTTCCTAGGCTACATGTGTTAAAGAGGGCATACAAGACTAATGATATGTTCTTTTGCCATAAGTTCTTTTGATTTTTTGGATGGATTCTATGGAAATTTTCTTCATGCCAATTATGTGGGAGGAAACAATGTTCCAATATTCTTTTTTATCGTCTCCTATTTATGAGTAGCATGCTTCTATTGTACTAGTTCATTACACCTATTTCATGTAAAGATCAAGTTAAGTGGGTTTTACATTTGATTTCCATTATAGTCAACAACTGAATATATATGTTTTCTGTTAGGTTGGATGATAAGATGACACACTTTGATTTCCACTAGTGCTCTCTTTTTAATATACTATCACAAGTGCACAAATACAAACTCACCTTTTTTTTACTTGGATAAGAAAATGAGGACAACTTTGTATTTTGTAGTGACAAGGATAACTATGTAATGGAGCTAGACCTTCAACCCTTCAATTCATCCTTTCCTTACCCAAAACGACAATCTCCTATTGGTAATGGAGTTCAATTTTTGAACCAACATTTGTCTTCAATACTATTTCATGATAAATAAATCACGCAACCATTTTTGGATTTTCTTCAAGCACACAAATACCAAAGCCATGCAATTTTTCTTTCCTTGGTTAATATATTACATCATTGTGTTTGATAGTTAATTCATTATTATTCTATGCCAATAAATATCTACCAAATAGAAGAGAAGGATGACCTAGTTGTTTTAGAGATATATAATATGAATTAATTAAAAATTCACAAGTTTATTTCGATTCTCATCTTTTTATTTCACTTCTTTAGAGAAAACTATATATTCAAATACCAACTCAACTCAAACCAAACTAAATTAGAGAATCCTAATTATGATGATGTTTCTCTCTCCATACCTTGTAATGACATAATGTTTTTGAATTATACTTGAATTTCAATGATAATATCCTAGATTTATATATTTCTTTTAGCACCAAATTGACATCATGGTATACATACGAATATCCCATTAAATATGACCTAAACATGATTCAAATAATATCACATTTATTCTGAGCACATGGTAGAGTAATTTTTGAGGTGTGAAGTTTTATTAGAGGGATTGTTTGTTTGTTTGTTTTGGTTAGAGAAGGGTTTGATCTTGATTTTATGTGACTTTCAATTTATCATATCTAGCATGTTGTGAAATGGGAAATAATAATGTGTCACATTTATCTTGCAAAAATTGAATGAAAGGGTATAGAGTTTAACCAAGCTACAATCTGCTTTGGTAAAGGAAGAGGGATATCTTAAAAAGTTACCTAAGAATTCACCATATACATAGTTTGAAGATAAGTAATATATGGATTTTTCTTTTGCAGATGTGTTCTTTTTTATATCCAAGATATCATCGCGAGACAAATATTGATATTGTAAAATTGTTAGAGGACCTCATTGAGGTCAATTTTTCTGATGTCCTAATTTATTGATACATTCCCATGATAGGAAGGATTTAAATACTAATTAATATGTTCCCAAAACAAATCATATTCAAATTTTATACATATAAAAGATAAAAACAAATGGAAATGTCTTCATTTGATTGTTACTTAACTCTGGTGTGGGTAGGTTACATGAAATGTGTTTAGAAAATGATGGGGATGCAATATAGAGATCACGTCTTGGATATGATTCATTTGTTGTTGGAGATCATTCAGGCACTTCAGCTATCAACTTTGGAAAAGTTTCTAGTAGGTATTCCTATGGTTTTTAATGTTGTGATTCTTTCGCCTCATGGTTATTTTGGGCAAGCAAATGTTTGAGGAATTCTTGATAGGTCATCGATGGATAGGTAAACAATTTTTTTATAATTGCAATTCCATTCCATGATATCCTCTCTTTGATTGTATTTTGAACGTTTATTTTGATTTTTCTTATTATTTTAACTATGAAATTGAAAATACTTGGTATTGTTTCTATTTAAACAACAACCAAAGCTTGAAGATGAAATTAGTATTACAGAATATTGATTGAAATCCTTTTAACTAGTTTGTGTTGAAATATTTTCATGACTATTAGAAAATTTTACTTTCATGTTATTTGAGCACATGTTTTTTATATAATTGATCAAGTTCATGCATTAGAGAACAAACTATTGTGAATAAAATGACAAGGATTAGACATCACACCTTAGATTATTTGTTTTCACAAGTTATTTACAACTTGAGCATTTTGGCATGTAACTTAGTTGGCATGATAATGCCTAAGCTTTCCCTGAAGGTTACATATTGTTACTAAGGTGTTCCTTTCTATGATGACTTCATTTGTTTATACAGGTCATCTGGCCACATAGTGGCCACTATCGCTCAACTAAAGAATAAATGTTCGAGTTTCTTGCTTTTATGGGAAAGAATGGCTTTAACATTGTTGATGTTGAGGTATATGTAATATAAATCCTTTATAGTTTACTTTAGTTTATATCCTAGTGTTCAACATCTTTCATGTCTTACACGCTCCATTGTATCTTCATCTTTTTCAGAAAAGGAACTCAGTATTGATGGTAAGCAACAACTTTTGAAGAAAGAGGAGAACACTAACACTAGAGCAACAAATGCAAAAAAGATAGAGAAGAGAACAAGTCTAGTGATATCCTTAAAGCCAATATCTTGCATAAGATAGACACATAGAGATTGATGTTCAAGTCTTAAGAGTTGGTGAATTCACCTGTAATGACTTGGCAACACAATGATAATGTTTTGTAGTGATAAAGCAACATCTCATGTGTAAATTGTAGTCCAACCAATGTTAAGTTGGAAACTCTCATTGTAATATTTGACATGTCATATAATATAATTTATGTCGTTGAAATTATTTATAGTTACACTTGATATTATTTAGTATTTTAATTAACATATGTAATGTTGAATTTTGATATTAGATGAACCACTGCACATTGTATGACATTTTTTTAATTTAGTTGCAAAATCGTACTAATTAATTATGTTGATTAATAATGAACATATAAAATCAATGTAAAACTACTAAATTAGTAGTTTATATTGATTAATGATGAACATAAATAAAATGAATATACAACTAAATTAATTGTTTATAATGATTATTAATGAAAATAAATGAAATGAATATAAACTACTAAATTAGTTGTTTATATAATGAATAGAAACTACCAAAAAAATATAAAGACCACTGCAAATGATTAATCTATCACTAACAAAAAAAAAAAACTAAATTTTGCATATATACGACTATAAGTAGCTAACTTATTGTATCTTATAACACGACAAAAATTTAGTCATATTTCTTTGGTCATTAATTGGTTTCAAATGATGGATAAGATTTGAATATATATGACTATTAGTAGCTAATTTACAGTATATTATAACATGACCAACATTTTGGTCATATTTCTTTAGTCATTAATTGGTTTTCTCGGATGATCATATAGTAATATAGTTTGTTGTATATTTGGTCATTAATTGTAACAATTAATGACTAAATTAATGACCAAATATACTTCTAGATAATAAAATTGAGACAACCAATTAATGAATAAGCTAAAAAAGACTAAAAGTTGGTCGCATTATAAGATACTATAAATTAGCTAGTACTAGTTACCGACTGAAAAATGGTCGTTTATATGAAAATTTTAGTCATTGTTTTAGTAACTAATTAGCCATTTCATACTAGTGAAAATCCATCACCATATTACGACACAAGGGAGTTAGGTATGAATTGAAGATGAATGTGACAATACATTCATTAAACTAAAGAGATTAATATACTAACTAGTGCACCGATTGTCTAGTCAATTTAACGTCTTAAATTGCTCTACATTATTTATCAATCCGGGTATCGTAAACTGATGAAGTGTGGTGCACTATATGTTCTTAGTTAACCTTTCTCTTACTTCGTTGTTTTATATTTTTTGTTGTTTTTGGGGTTTTGTTCTTGTTGGTTTTTTAAAGTGTCAATTAAAATAAAATGCAATAACCAAACAATGAGCTAATGACTATGAGACCCAATATCCTTACTGCTTCAGCGAAAGGACAAGATGATTCTATCATGTCATTAGTTCAATCAAAATAAAATGCAATAACCAAACAATGAGCTAATGACTATGAGACCCAATATCCTTACTACTTCAGCAAAAGGACAAGATGATTCTATCATGTCATTAGTCATTAAAAGGCTATGTGCATCACTAATCTACAATAAACTTGAAAGCAATTTATGTATAGCTAATATACATAAGCATAACAAAAGTAAATGAAAAATTAAATGACAACTATACAAGGCAGGGGCCCCTCTGCCACCTACGAAATCAAAGCAAAATTGAACACACTTGCATGAATTAAAATTGCATGAATGAAAAATCTAATCTATCAAACTTGAAGGTAATCAAATCAAATCAAAGCAATATTTACAAAATGAAATCTATTCTACCTTACATTCTACAAAGCAATATTTACAAAATGAAATCTACTCTACCTTACATTCTAATGTGCTCCATGACATCTACTTCACATCTCCTTCCATGTTGAGAACATCAAAGCTTTATTCAAATTCTTCAAAAGTACAAAATACAACAAAGTTCTCCAAAGCTTTCAAAAGCCATCAAGGAAGAACTACAATCTTAAGAACTAGGGACTAAAAAGATTAAAAGACTCACAAGACTTCAAAGAAAGACTAACTAATGAAGGAGAGAGATCTCCTATTTATACAAAAAGATGAGAGCCATCTCATTAATGATAATCCATGAATTTCTCCCTCTACCTCTAGAGTCCTAATCAAAATAGGAACTAATAAGACACAT
>APFE030627914.1:23001-76846 GCA_000404065.3 Pinus taeda | reverse complement strand
TTCAAAAGCCATCAAGGAAGAACTACAAACTCCAAGCTTAAGAACTAACAAGCTAAGACTTAAGAACTAACAAATGAAGGAGAGAGATCTCCTATTTATACAAAAAGATGAGAGCCATCTCATTAATGATAGTCCATGAATTTCTCCCTCTACCTCTAGAGTCCTAATCAAAATAGGAACTGATAAGAACATGTCTTTTTAGAGTTACAATACAATTAGGAGATGTGACACATATCCTCATGATCCCATGATTCTTTCTGCTCAAATTCGAATTTGGCCTTAGAGTGCCACATAAGGTTCTTCTAGAAGCCTCCTTTCAACCTACACATGTCAACAATCTCAACCCATTGTTAGGTATAAGCTTATGCACATTATTTTCTAATTTTTAACCACAAATTCACTTAAAAGGCTTAGAATTAATAAATATTGGAAAAACATAAAGGTGGCCCAATGATAATGAAAGTGGGATGAATGTGGTGACATAGTAGTGAAATGGAGGTGATATAATGGACATATGAGTGAAAGTGTAATGGAAATGAATGACATTTTCAAGACTCAACATACCCCCCAACTGAAGCTATTGCATGTCCTCATGCAATATATATTACATTAACTCTTTTGATCCTTGAGCTTTGCCTTAACTTTGCATGACATCATTTGATAACTTCATTTTTTCTGCAAAGTGTTTTACTTGAGTTGCAACATGGTTGGTTCTTGTGTTACAACCATTTTTTTTGTTGTTGCCTCATATTTTGATCTTTGAACTTTGCATAATGATATTTTGATTATTGTTGCAAAGTATATCTTTATTGGATTGCATGATGGTTGGTTCTTGTGTGACAACCATGCTTTTGTTTGTATTCAATTCATCCTTTAAGCACTTTTTTTTTTGAAAAGCCAATGTATGCTCATAATAACGATGTAATAGTTAATATCTGTTGGAAGTATGTGAGCTCTTGAATATGATATGGACATGGCAAGATATGAAAATGAATGTATTCCCCCCCCCCCCAACTGATGGTATTGGCAATTTTATGAAATGAGAAAGAGAAATGTTTTTTCAACAATTATCATTCTAACTTTTTATGGAATTCTATGGTCAAAAGTTAGAAAATTGTGTGCCTTCACTTACCCTTTGGAATGGATGAGTTGTATGTGTGGTGGCTGAAAAATTTCTGATCATATTCTTCTTCAAGTGGCTGAACAAGAGGAGTCATGGATAGAGAGATAAAATGACTTTTTATTGCTTCTACTAAAACTTGTTGAATCTGCTCCAAAATGCTGAAAATAATAGTCTTCATGTCTTCACAACCCATTGGCACAATTCCTACTATGTGAAAAGATTTTATGATGTCGAACATAGTAAGAAATTGTTGGCTTAGTGGCCATTAATGGATGCCACTAGTCAACACGAGAACTCTCACCATTGATGACAATGAGAGTCAAGATGCCCAAACACATCTTGCTAGGTACGAATGAATTTGTTGATGTCGAGTCACCTAGAAGATCTGATGAACAAGGGACATTAATGTATTCCCATTGTTTGTCAGCATGAGGACTTGCCATTAAGGCATGCAAGCCTCAAGGTGTTTTTACAAAGAACTTTAGACTCAAAGGACTATGGACTCAATAATTTGCATTGAAGCATGGCTTATTTGCGGAATGAAAATGACAGGGAATGAAAGATGAAAATGGAAGATGGCAATGGAGAGTAGAAATGGCAATGGGCAATAAGCATATGAATGAGCCTCTTTGTCTTATTTGTGGGTTATGAATGGACAAAAAGAAATGGAAAGTGGATGTGAATGTAAATGGAAAAGTATGAAGTGAAATGAAGTGAATGATTTTATTATGAAGTATGGATGTGATGGATGGATGGATGTGATGGAGACAATAATATCTGAAAGTTTTTCAAGTGTTTGGATCTGATTTTGCATCAGCATATTTCCTCTTTGTTGTTGATCATCCTCTTATGAAACAAATTGGTCTCTTAGAGAGACATCATTCTCTTGTAGTCATTTGTCCTTCCTCCTGGAACCTGCAAAAAAACTAATACTTCTTTTGCAATGGAATGTAAGATTATCAAAGGAGAGAGATGATCAATCTCTCTAGTTATGATATTTACACACAAAACTAAGAATTCGTATTAATGAAACAAGTTCTCAAAGGAAAAATCAAAAGAATTTATACCTGATTTGGAATTAGTGCCTCAAGTTGATGTTCCTTCTTTTCAACAATTTATTTCATTATTTGCCATTTCAAACTCAAATGATAGATTTCTCATTGTATAGATCTTGTTGAGATCTTTCCAATGATACTTAAATCATCAAAATCTGATTTTGTATGAGAAAGATAGGCTGATTTGAACAATGAGGTTTTTCTGGCTGCGGAATTAGGGAACAGCTGCGGAATTGGACTTTAGCTGCGGAATGTGCATGGTTCTGTAGCTAAAAATCTTGAATACAAAATTAGCCATTCATCTTTCATCATCAGCCCAAAATTAATCAATACTTTCAGAAAAGTGAGTAAATAACTTATTCATTTCATTGATTCAAAATTATTATTTTTTTCTTGACATGTAGCAACTTAGTGTGGTGACTCAGTGTGGCGACTTAGTGATAACACACAACTTTGACTTCCTTTTGACCTGGGTCTTTTTCATCAAATTTGATCAAATGAATAGGACACCATCCATGTACTGACATTTCCCCAGCTACCCATGTGGCTTGTTTTGCTGAATGACACCTGCAACCTAGAGTTTAACAAAACAGCTGCGGAATCTGGGGTTGGCTGCGGAAACCGGGGATCAGCTGCAGAAACCCTGTGTGAGCTGGCAGCTAATGAAAGCAGAGTGTGGAAAGTACTGTGAAATGGAGTGGCTGTGTGCGTGGAAGAGGAAAAAAATGTGGAGGAGTGAAGGCTGTATGCGTGAATCGGTACAAAAGTCATATGAAATGGAGTGGATGTCCATGTAAACAGAGAAAATAAAAAACATAATGAAAAATCGAAGCGCTTGTATACATAGGAAAGTTGCGGAGGTGTAAGAGAGAAGCTCAGAATAATACGGATGTAAAAGAGCCATATCCAACCAGTTCAAGTGATGGAATTAACCGTTAAACAGGTGCTTGGAGAAGTATTGTATTCAATTGGGATACGTCTCCGTTGTTGGCTGTTAAAATGAAATACAGTCACGGAGGTTGCATGAGATTGTTAATAATTAAAGACACGTAAACAAGATTAAATGATAGCACGTAGTAGGTTCCCAAATTGGTTTTGTCCTCTCCAAGCACGCTGAGTCAAAACAACAAACTGTTTATCAATTAAAATCCGATTTTCTCTCCCGTGGCCTGCAAAAATGGGCTCCAAATAACTGAGGAGATCTCCCAAACCGCTTCAAATTCCTTAAAACGATTTCTGGGTTATCTAATTAACACTATCTCCGAAAAAACCCATGTTTTATTTTTCCAAAATTCATCTCTGTTTGGCCATATCATGTAGTTCAAGTTTGACATTTTTCTCTATTTTGCGTTTTTGTAGATGACTGTGGTTGAATTTTTTTCATTTGCAGGTTCATGAGCGTCTTGGAAAATTCTTGCAGCAATATTATGAGAAGCCACAGTGAAAACCTAACACATGGAGCTTCGTGTTGATTTTATGTGCTTATAGATAACAACTATCCGTCAAACTTTTCCTAAATAACATACCGTTTTTTTTTATCTGTTGAGCTTGCATTTTATAATTGGAAACTATGTTTTTTTTTTCTCTACTCTATTAACTATCCGCATAAAAATACCAGATTGAAAAAAAGAAAGAAAAAAAATAGAAATTTCACTTGCAGTGCAGCATCACACTCTTTCTCAATTCTAGCCTTTTCATGCTCTAAATATTGACCCTTCCAACTCTCCGAAGAAGGGAAACATGTAGATAAATATGGAAGAAAAATAATAATGATTTCTTTGTGGCTTGACAGACCGTCTTGCACCTTAGCAACAATCTTCCTATTAGTTTTTTTTAGCAATTTCTGTAATCCATTGAAAGCTCTCCATATGCGTAAGATACATGATCCAAATGAATGCAAATGGGTTGCTTACAAAGGGTTGAAGATTTTCACTAACATTGGCTTACTGCAACTAATTACAAGAGTCAAGCAAACGACTAGAGAAGGCTTTTGCAGTTTTTTTTTTTTTATATATATATTTTAAATGTTTTTGCAGGTTCGTTTTAAGGCCAAAGCTTGAACAGGGAAGCAGATTTTCTATTGAGGCCACAAAAAAACTAGGAATGGAGATAGCTATATAAGCTGGTTTTTTTTCGATCTGAGCTGGGTGACTAGGATAGGATCCATGTCGGGACAATTTTGGAGATGCCCATGTGGTCGGTTTTTTCATTGGACATTTGTAACTTGCTAAACCTTGAAACAGCTGCGGAATCCTGTGCTAGCTGCGGAATCAGGTGCTAGCTGCGGAATCAGGGCAGTTTTCGCAGCTAAGTTGCAAAGCCTTATTAAAACAGGACACAGTGTTTTGAAGACCACTACAAAGCATAACCAGAAAAATTTGGTCAATTTGAACATATCAAAGCAGTTGAGTTTCATTTTTTCATCATTTTTTTTATTGAATCAATTGAAATGTTGAAGTTTATTTTGTCTCCTTTTTTCTTTTTTCTTTTTTTTACATAATAATTATTTTTCTGATCCTCCAGATCACACAAAGTGCAAGAGGAGAGCATACTCAAGAATTATTAAGTTTTTTTTTTCAGATGTAAGAAATAAGGTCTCCTAATTACACTTCCCCAGCAACAGTGCCAAAATGTCTAGTCAATTTAACGTCTTAAATTGCTCTACATAAATTATCAATCTGGGTATCGTAAACTGATGAAGTTTGGTGCACTATATTGCTTAGTTTAACCTTTCTCTTACTTCGTTGTTTTATAGTTTATGTTGTTTTTGGGGTTTTGTTCTTGTTGGTTTTCTAAAGTGTCAATCAAAATAAAATGCAATAACCAAACAATGACCTAATGACTATGAGACCCAGTATCCTTGCTGCTTCAGCAAAAGGACAAGATGATTCTATCATGTCATTAGTTCAATCAAAATAAAATGCAATAACCAAATAATGAGCTAGTGACTATGAGACCCAGTATCCTTGCTACTTCAGCAAAAGGACAAGATGATTCTATCATGTCATTAGTCATTAAAAGGCTATGTGCATCACTAATCTACAATCAACTTGAAAGCAATTTATGTACAACTAATATACATAAGCATAACAAAATTAAATGCAAAATTAAATGACAACTATACGAGGCAGGGGCCCCTCTGCCACCTATGAAATCAAAGCAAAATTGAACACACTTGCATGAATTAAAATTGCATGAATGAAAAATCTAATCTATCAAACTTGAAGGTAATCAAATCAAATCAAAACAATATTTACAAAATGAAATCTATTCTACCTTACATTCTATAAAGCAATATTTACAAAATGAAATCTACTCTATCTTACATTCTAATGTGCTCCATGACATCTACTTCACATCTCCTTCCATGTTGAGAACATCAAAGCTTTATTCAAATTCTTCAAAAGTACAAAATACAACAAAGTTCTCCAAAGCTTTCAAAAGCCATCAAGGAAGAACTACAATCTTAAGAACTAGGGACTAAAAAGATTAAAAGACTCACAAGACTTCAAAGAAAGACTAACTAATGAAGGAGAGAGATCTCCTATTTATACAAAAAGATGAGAGCCATCTCATTAATGATAATCCATGAATTTCTCCCTCTACCTCTAGAGTCCTAATCAAAATAGGAACTAATAAGACACATGTCTTTTTAGAGTTACAATACAATTAGGAGATGTGACACATATCCTCATGATCCCATGATTCTTTCCACTCAAAATTCGAATTTGGCCTTAGAGTGCCACATAAGGGTCTTCTAGAAGCCTCCTTTCAACCTACACATGTCAACAATCTCAACCCATTGGTTAGGTATAATACTTATGCACATTATTTCCTAATTTTTAACCACAAATTCACTTAAAAGGCTTAAAATTAATAAAGATTGGAAAAACATAAATGTGGCCCAGTGATAATGAAAGTGGGATGAATGTGGTGACATAGTAGTGAAATGGAGGTGATATAATGGACATAAGAGTGAAAGTGTAATGGAAACGAATGACATTTTCAAGACTCAACACCGATCCTTTGAGTTCTTGACATGATAAGGAATTCAAAATTTACGTAAATGATTTGAACGAAGGATTAAGAGCTATGTTAATGCAAAAAGGGTGAGTAATATCTTATGCATCAATAAAGTTAAAGAACCATGAAGAATTGTATTCTACACATGACTTAGAATTAACAATGGTGAGACTAGCTTTGAAAGTTTTGAGGCAATATCTCATCGGGAGAAGATTTGAGCTAAAGACTGATAGTGAAAGCTTGAAGCATCTCTTCACTAAAAGGGATATAAATGCTAGTAAAAGGTGATGGAGTAAATTCATGAGTGGGTATGATTTTTGGATTCCATATATCAAAGGAAAAGAGAATGTGGTGGGTGACGAACTAAGAAAGTGAAAAAGTATCTTATTCCTAGTACCCTTGGGATTAAATTTGATGGAGTCTATATTAAAGAAACTCGTTGAAGATAATTTCTATCTATGAGTTACATCAATTGTAATAGCCCTGGTGAAAATTCCATGTAATAAAAATAATAAAGGAAAAATGATAACCACGGTTGATGAGACACTTATTCCAAGCTGAATGTTGGGAAAGACATCCTAGTGTGGGTGTCCATTTGGTTATTAATGGCTAAGGAATTTGGCAAAGGAAATGACTAAGTCTTTGGAAAGGAAAATGGCATTTTTGGCACATTTATTTATGAAAATAATAGAAATTGGGAGAAAAGGAGGTGAAAGGTCACAGGTTGCATGTGAGGAGGAAATTGAAGGAAAATAATGGAAAATGAAGAAAATAAAGGCCTAATTGATAAAAATACTTCTGAGGATCAGTCGGTAACTTTTTGTCAGTTCAATTTTGGAGCTTTCTCATTTTCCTCTCTCTCTCTCTCATTCTTGGACACTTAGAGTTTTCTTGGCGCACCCTTGGAAGGTGTGCATACTTCGATTTTTGGATCAAGAAGGCAAAGGAAGAGCAGGAAAGCAGAAGAGGACATCGGGGTCAATAGCTACATCAATTTTTGCTTGTAGGTCCCTAGTTGCATGTATGTTTTCCTGACTAGTCTTGGCATGCATGGAATATGCATGTGGTTTATTGGTTATGATCTGTCACTAGCATGGATGATTGCCTAGATTGACAGTGGATTTGCACAACCTTACGATTTCCTGGATAGCTATGGTGTTGTGGGTTCATTTGTTAATTTTTTTTTTTCTTTTTTTCTTTTTTTTTTCTGATTGGCTTGGGTTGAGTTACTAGTTCTCGGGGCCTTGGTTGGAAAAACACTCTGGATCCCTATAACAACTTGGGTTGATTTATTAGTGTTGGAGCCTTGGTTGGAAAAACGTTTTACATCCCTTGGTGGTTTAAGTTAATACTCATGGAGCCTTCATTGGAAAACCACTTTAGAGCTTGACAACAACTGTGGGTTGAGTTACTAGTACCAAAGCCTTGGTTGGAACAAACACTCTAGAACCCTAAAAGGCTTGGATAAAGACCAATCTGGTGATGGTTTAGTGATGTTTGACCGTGAGGTGCAATAACTGTTTGATGGGTTGAGGTGGTTGGCCTCTGGAATCCCTTGATGGTTTTAGATTGATGTGTTTTATGAGATCCCACATTCATGCTTAGAATATGGAACAAGGGTGACTGACTAAAGAGAGTTTTGGCTCAACCATATCTATGGTCAGCTAGTTCATGGAAGTCCCACAACTAGTTTCCCTTTGCATCAATAATATGAGGTTATTTATCATTGTTATTTTATGAGTATTATACTAGTTATATGTGGATCATATGGTAGTGATTTCCTTGGTATTTCGGTTGCTTATGATGGTTATGTATGGGTTTTGTGACTGTAGCTATGTATGGATCTCATCATGTTTTTACTTGTAAATGAATGAATAATGTATTTATGACCTAATGGATGAAATGGCAGCTAATGTGTTGAGGCATCAATGCTTCTTAACAATTTCCATATGAGTATGAGACCCCTATGCTTAGATATGTCAGTTAGACCTGTAGATTATGTATGTGTGATATATTTGACGAAATTCTTGGCATGGCTAGTAGGGGTCTAGTCAAGGTATTATTCAAGTAATTGAATTTTTATTTCCATTTCCTTGTTATCTTCTTGTTTTGAGAGTTTCATTCAATTATGGGAAGTGACTTGGGATTTGGGCCTGAAAGAGTGGCTTAATTCTCAGGGATACTGGCACAACACTATGCAATTTAGTCCCTGGACATTGTCATGCCTTGTCATGGGAGCATCCAAACCCTCCTGGGCACTGTCATGCCCCTATCATGGGAGCGTACGACGGTCAAGTGGTATAAAATATCAGTGGGACCCAAGGGCTGATTGGAATAAAGGTTTGGATTGTTCATGAGGGTCCTAATGCTAATGTTTGAGGTCTATATGGTGTGTTTCTATTGGTTCCACTTCCTTAACATGAATTACGAGGTCGAATCGTATCATAGTTTCCTCTAGTTGCATGTTTAATCCAGTTGGTCGGTTACTTGGGTAGATGTGGAATGAGGGTGTTATAGAGTGGTATCAGAGCATGGTTCACCCTTCGGATTGGATGGGTTGGGTGTGTTGGTCACGCATTATGTCAGTTGCATATTTGTTTCCTGTGTTGTGTGACCATGCTTTTGTTGCATTTGCATGGTGTTGATCATGGTTGTAGTGATGTTTCCATGTGGAAGTTGATGGTGTTGTTGTGGAATGCATTGTCATGAGTGTATGATTGGATACATGTTATATTTCACTTACATGTATCATTCTTGTATGCTTGGTTACATTTTGCTACATGTTGTTACAAGTATTACTCGTTTATGCTCGATCGTATGTATTTATGTGTGTGTGTTGTCCATGGTTATGCTTGTGTGTTGTTCACATATGTGTTGGTGTATCGTCTACGCTTATGGTTGTGCATTTTCTACATGCATTGGTATGGTTGATGTCATCATGCATTAGGTCATGGTATGTGTGGTTGATATGGTCATGCATCAGTGACTAGACTCTAACTAGAATGATGGTGATAAGGCTATATGCTTATGAGTTGTATTTCTATATTCTATTGTGACTATCCTATACATGTATTACACTAATTTGCTGATATTGTATATGAGATATCCTCCCCGAACTATGCTAAGGTACGTCGATTTATTGTGATTTGGTTTAGCTTACATAATACACCTTGCAGGAAGAATATCAAATATGGCTAGCAAGATGGTAGGCTATAGTTCATGAGGCTCTCCCTATCGATCAGATGAGCACCATGGTGTTGGGAACTCTTATGCTCTAGGAGACACACTGAGAGCTTAAAGGAAGAAATAAGGAGTTATAAGGCAGACAATGACAAAATCATATAGGCAAAGGAGAAACAAACAAAGGTAAATGTAGTGATACTTTAGAGTTTGTTAGATTTGTAGCGACAAGGACCACGTCAAATCATCCATGAGTAGGAGGAAAGAACTAATGGGTCATATGGTAGTAGGTCTCATGGTGGTAATAGGTCGGATAGAGGTGACACAGTGAGAGATCGAAGATTGTTAGACACTCCAGAAAGGAGAGGTGACAGAAACAGGTACTATTTCAGTTTTTGTTCGGATAGGCACTATGATCGTCATCATTAGCATTCTTACAAGAGGAGTTATAGGTGATACTTTCCAAATGAGTTTAAGAAAGTAAAGCCAGCTACTTTTTATGGAGAGATGAACAAATCACAGGATGGAGAAGCATGGTTGATTGGCATGAGGAAGTTCTTCAAGTTTCATGACTATTTAGAGAACATGAAAGCCAGAGTAGCTACATTCAATATCAAAGGTAAAGAAGACATTTGGTTGGAAGATGTGAAGAATGTAAAATGTATTCATGAGGAGGGCTTGACTTGGAGTGAGTTCAAGAGGTTATTCAAGAATAAGTATATGTTGGAGAGATACTTTGATAACAGGGCAAAGGAATTATATAAGCTAAAGATGGGATAAATGATAGATGAGGAGTACAGTAGAAAGTTGTTAGAGCTAGTGAGGTATGTGCCTCACCTCATAGAGGAGAAGGCCAAGATTCAGAGGCTCATTAGTGGATTACCGGTTGCATTCAAGAATAGGATTGAGTTTGATGAACCTAGATCACTAGAGGAGGCCATCTGAAAGCTAAGGCATTGTTATGAACAATCGAAGTGCAGATATGAGACTAAGCCAGAATGGAAAAGTAATGTAAAGAACAAAGGAAAATGGGACAAGAAGTGAGCAAGACCTCAGGCTACATGAAATAAAGAGAATGTAGCACGATCTAAGAAGTTCAGTGCATCTGATATAGGACAGGGAAATCAATCTGAGAGAAGAATAAGGAACCCATGTGGTGTTGTATGTGTGGAGGGGATAATCGCAGGAGATATTGTCCAGAGTATCAGGGTGGTAGGCCTAAGATATATAGTGCGCAGGAGGCACAAAATTGTTGGGGTGTTAGTTAGAGCATTCCTTGTATTTGTGCAACATTGGATAACAAATAGGAAGGCGAGCATGCATCTATGATTGAGATGAATGGTAAGATTTGTGATTAAGTTATTTCTATTTTTATTGGTCATGGATCTAATTATAGTTATGTTAGCCTTGACTTGGTGGATAAGTGTGGTTTGAGTAAGGAATTGAATGCATAATATTGGTTAGTGCAGTTCGATACATGTACAAAGAAGAGAGTTCACCATTGGGTAAGAGCTTGTGCATTTGATTTGAATGGTATGCCCACCACAACACCTTTGAATGTATTTCCATTGGGATCATATAGTATGTTGTTGGGAATGGATTGGTTGTACCTTCATAGAACCAAGGTGGATTTTCATAACAAAACCATTGAGTGTGTGGATGAAAAAGGGGAACCAAGAGTCTTACAGGGAAAGAAGAAATCCACATCAATTAGGATGGTAAAAACTATGTAGTCCAAGCATAGTCGCAAGAAATGGTGTGTGCTATTTGCATTACACATTTCTAGTGACAAAGGTAAGGAATTTGAGGATGCAAACATTTTGAGAAGGTACCTAGTTCAATAACAGTTCCAGGATGTGTTTCCAGAGGATATTTCAGAGTTTCCAGCTCACATGGAGGTAGAATTGTTTATTGAGTTGGTGCTAGGGGAAGCTCCAGCATCAAAGGAACCTTACAGGATGAAGAAATGATGGAAAAGGGATACATTAGGCCAAGTGTATCACCTTGAGGCACACTAGTATTGTTTGTGAAGAAGAAATATTGTACTGTAAGATTATGCATTGACTACAAGTAGTTGAAGAAATTGACCATCAAAAACAAGTATTTGTTGCCGAGGATTGATGACTTGTTCAATGAGTTGAAGGGAGCAGCAGTGTTCTCAAAGATTGATTTGAGATCTAGATATCACTAGGTATGCATCAAAGAGGAGGACATTTACAAGATAGCCTTCTAAACTAGGTATGACCATTATGAGTTTGCTGTCATTTCATTCGAGTTGACTAATGCTACATCTACTTTTAAGTTCTTGATGAATAATGTGTTGCACCCATATTTGGATAAGTTTGTTATTGTGTTCATCGATAATATATTGGTATATTATAAAAATGAAGAAGAGCATGTCGAGCAGTTAGCATCAATGTTGATATTATTGAGAGAGCATTAGTTGTATGCTAATCTCAACAAGTGTAGTTTCTTGCAAACTAAGGTGCATTACTTTGGACATGTTTTCTCCAAGGAGGGCATTATAGTAGGCCTAGAAAAGATAATAGCTCTATTGGATTGGGCGACTTGTAGAAATGTAGATGAGGTGAGATATTTCATGGAGTTAGAAGGCTATTATGGGAGATTCATCAGGATATTCTCATAGATTTATTATCCTATCACATCATTATAGAGAAAAGGTAAGAAGTTTGAATGGATAAAGTAGTGTGAGTCGAGCTTTGAGAAGCTCAAGCAGTTTTTGACACATGCACCAATGTTAAATATTACAGATCCTGACAAAGAGTTTGTAGTATGCAGAAATTCTTGCAAGAAAGGACTTAGTGGAGTCCTTATGCAAGATGAACATATGGTATGCTATGAGTTGCGAAAATGAATGAGCATGAGAAGAACTACCCCACAAATTATCTTGAGTTGTTAGCGATCATACATGCATTGAAGATATGGAGGCACTATCTTCTGGGAAGGAGGTTTTTATTGATGAGACATCACAGTGGTTTGTGGTATCTATTTGACCAACCGAATCTGAATGGAAAGAAGGGTAATTAGTTGGCTATGATCTGTGATTTCAATTTTGAGATCAGGTACACCAAAGGTAAAAAGAACAAGGTGTAAGATTCCCTTAGCAGGTGGATACAGGTAAATCACTTAACAACTATGTGCTCCTATGCGACAAACTTACAAGATAGGATCTTGTAGGCAGTTCAACAAGATGTCAGGTATATGGAGATTATGCATAGGTTGTGGTAGTGTAATGATACATGTATAAGTTGTAGTATAGGTACAGGTACATGTGGTAGTATAGGTACACGTAGTAGCATAGGTAGTGGTATAGGTGTAGGTATAGGTGCAGGTGTACTGGATATGGACTTTTGTCTTATAATATATGGATTGGTTAGATTCAGAGATATGATATATTCGCTAGATAGTAGTGAGCTCAAGAAGGTGATGAAGAGGGAGTTTCATGTGAAACCTTATTCAGGACACCCAGGCTATCAAAAGACATTTACCGCAGTGAAGATGTTTTATTATTGGCCAAACTTGAAAAGGGATGTAGTGTAGTTTGTGGCTAGGTGTTACGATTATCAGCGTGTGAAGGCATAGCGTAAACATCCAGGTGGATTGTAACAACCGATTGTGATTCCAGGATGGAAATGGGAGGTCATTTCCATGGAATTTATCATAGGTTTTCCAAGGATAGTGAGACAAAATGATTCCATCATGGTTGTTATGGACAGGTTGAAAGAGGTTACACACTTCATTCGAATGAATTCTACTTTCTCAGTTAGCTATGTAGCACAAGGATTCATCAGAGATATGGTTAGATTGCATGGTGTTGCAAAGAAGATTGTGTTAGACAGGTATGCAAAGTTCACTTCCAAGTTTTGGAAGGAGTTGTTTGCAGGTTTGGGCACATAGTTGGCATGGAATACAACTTATCATTTGGAGACCGATGGACAGAGATAGAGGTTCAATAGGATATTAGAGGACATGTTGAGGATGTATGTGATGCATCAGTAGTGAAAGTGGGAAGACTATCTTCCACTAGTAGAGTTCTGTTACAACAATGGGTACTAGTAATATTTGAAGATAAGTTTGTTTGAGGCATTGTATGGTGGAGTTGTAATACTCCTATCAATTGCAGTGATCTAGTTAACTGGGTGTTGATTGGACCAGACATGTTGGCGAACATGGATCATGAAATGTAGGTAATCAAGAAGAATTTGAAGGTAGTACAAGATAGGAAAAAGAGCTATTCATATCAAAACAATTTGTTCAAGGAGTTCCAGGTTGGGGAACATGTGTACTTACGCATCAAACGAAAGAAGAGCTGCTTACATATTGAATCATGTGCCAAGCTAGCACCACCATTTTGTGGACCCTTTAGCATTATTGAGAGGATTGGACTAGTAGGCTATCGACTTGCACTGCCTCCGACAATGAAAGCACATGATGTTTTCCATGTGTCATTTCTTAAGTAGTATTTTAAATATGTTGATCATGTGATTGACTAGTTTATAATGTAGGTGGGACCAGACGGAGAATTTTAGCTAGAGCCTTAATGTATATTGCAAAAAAATGTTCTCATGCTCTAAAACCAAGAAATCGAGCAAGTTAAGGTACAATGAAAGAAATTTGGGCCCGATGAAGCTACATGGGATATGTTGAATCATATGTGGGCTATGTATCCTTCCTTATTTTCCGCTTGAGGCAAACCAATCATGGTACAATGTTTTGTTATATGCCTTGGTATATGTTTTGATACACGCTTTCGTGATGTTTGGTAATTGTACATATGTATATGGATGTAAATACCACCATGAGATATGTTATAAAGCTCCAATAAGTGGTATGGGTGTCATGTCATTATGATGTTATGTTTTCATGTTGGTTTGCTTCTGAACATGTTGATCATTGTAAATAATCCAACGATATAAGTTATAAAGATCCATCAGCAATATGTTTTTCTTACAGTAGTCTTGTGGTTATAAGTGTTGTTGAACACTGAGGAGGGTGTGCCCCCAAGGGGATGGTTCTGTAACAACCTTGGTGAAAATTTCATGTAATAAAATTAATAAAGGAAAAATTATAACCACTATTGATGGGAAACTTATTCCAATATGAATGTTGGGAAGGACATCCTAGTGTGGGTGTTCATTTGGTTATTAATGGCTAAGGAAATTGGCAAAGGCAATGACTAAGGCTTTGGAAAGGAAAATGGCATTTTTGGCACATTTATTTATGAAAATAATGGAAATTAGGAGAAAAGGGAGGTGAAAGGTCACATGTTGCATGTGAGGAGTAAATTGAAGGAAAATAATGAAAAATGAAGAAAATAGAGGCTTAATTGATAAAAAGGCTTCTGATGACCAGTTGGTAACTTTTTGTCAGTTCAGTTTTGGAGCTCTCTCATTTCTCTCTCTCTCTCTCTCTCTCATTCTTGGACACTTAGAGTTTCCTTGGTGCACTCTTGGAGGGTGTTTCATACTGGATTTTTGGAGCAAGAAGGAAAAGGAAGAGAAGGAACGTGCAAGAGGACATCGAGATCAAACACTACAATGGTTTTTTCTTGTAGGTACTGAGTTGTATGTATGTTTTCCTCAATAGTTTTGGCATGCATGGCATATGAATGTGGATTATTGGTTATGATCTGTCTCTGGCATGGAAGATTGCCTAGATTGATAATGGATTGTCTAGCTTTGCCATTTCCTACATATCCATGGTGAATGTGGGTTTATTTCATTGTCATGTTTTGTTTAGTTCTCATGTTTCCGTAGTTTTTGTTGACTTATTAGTTCCTAGAAGCCCTAGTTAGACAAATTATTTGGAAGCCTTATAACAACTTGGGTTGAGTTACTAGTCTAGGAAGCCTTGGTTGGACAAAAACTCTAGAATCCATTGGTGGGTTGAGTTACTAGTCCTAGAAGCCTTGGTTGGACAAATGCTCGGGAAGCTCGGCGACAGATGCGGGTTGAGTTTCTAGTCATGGAAGCCTTGGTTGGGACAAATGGTCTAGAAGTCCTAGAAGGCTTGGATAGATACCAATATGATTATGGTTTTGTGATGTCTGACCCTGAGCTGGAATCATTGTTTAATGTGTTGAGGTGGATAGCCTCTGAAGCCCTAGATGGTTTTTGATTGATGTGTTCTGTGAGATCACATATTCATGCTTGGAATATGGAACGAGGGTGAATGGATAAAGAGATTTTTTCCTCATCCATTCTATGGTTAGGTGGAACATGGAAGTCCCATCCCAGGTTTGGATTTTGCATCATCAATATGAGGTTATCTCTCCTTGTATCTCTATGAGTATTATACTAGATTATATTTGGTTTATATGGCGATGATTTCATTGGTATTTTTGTTGCTATTATGCTGACTATATATGTGTTTTATGAAAGTAGGTATGTAAATGAATGATCAATGTATCTATGATCTAATGGATGAAATGGTAGTTAATATGTTGAGGCCTTAACTTCTCTTAGCGGTTCTCAACTAAGTATGAGATCCCTATGCTCTAATATGTTATTTACACTTCTAGATTACATATTCATGATATATTTTATGAAATGCCTACCATGTCTAGTAGGGGTCCATTCAAGGTCTCATTCAAGTGATGGCATTTATATTATCATTTCCTTGTTATTTTACTATTCTGAAGATTTGATTCAATTCTGGGTAGTGATCAGGGCTCTGGGCCTAAAAAAGTCACTCAAATCCTAGGGACACTGGCATGCCCATAGCATGAGAGCGTCAAGAGGTCAAGTAGTCCAAAATGTCAGTGGGATTTAGGGGCTAGTTGGCAGAAACATTGGGTTGGTTCTTGAGGGTCCTAATGCTGATGTTGGATGTTTGTATGGTGTGTTTCCACCGGTTCCACTTCCTTAATGTGACTTAGGAGGTTGAATCTTATCACAGTGGCCTCTCATTGCATGTTTACCCCAGCTGGCAGGTTGCTTGGTTAGATGTGGGAGGAGGGTGTTACAACTGATAATTCCAAAAAGTGGCGGAAGCATTAACTATATCAACCTAACTTCTTAAACAAGAAAATGGTAGTTACCAATATATGTCTAAAGGAGTGTGTACATCATAAACCTCATGCTACTCTAGGTTTGGAGGTTACATGGTGAGGAATTCCTCCACCCCTCCTCAAAGAACTAGGGTCAACACCCTAACATGGGCCACATTATGGTGTTGGTTGTATATTCTCTTCATGGAATTATCCAATCGAGAACTTATGTTACCTGCAACTTGCAATTTAGCCAATGTCATAAAAGTGTATATAGTTTAGTACATATTATTACAAAATAATTTGCATCATATTATCATTCCATGTCTCGACATCGACCCATTAATAACACGTCTCCTGGACTATTACATAGCCTCATTCCAGCCTATAAGTTACTTCTCATTGAAGAATGTGCATAAAAACAACTATATATATATATTGGTCCTAATCATCATATTATCAAAACTAGTATCGATGTACCAAAAATTCTCAAATAATGTTAGCATACTAGAAGTAAATCATCAATCATATATTTTAATCAATAAAACATAATTCATGGAACATTTTATACAAATAATTCCATTTGTCCAATTTGAAATACACAATATTATATAACACTTATCAATAATACAAAATGAAAATTCAAATAGGGACTAAATATATCTAGTTGTCTAGCTCAAAGTGTGGCATCACATGTGGTAAAAAAGTGAGGGTTACTCTCGAAATAAATTATCTGCCTCCTCCTAAGTAGTAGACCATAAGCCATACTTGTCCTACTAGACCTTAACCCAATCCACCAAGAATGCTCTAGGTCTTAAGGTCTATGGTCCAATACACTTAAAGATGCAACTATAATAGTTCCCATGTATAATACATAAAATTCCCTTCACATGAGTGTGAGCTTCATCAAAAATAGGAAATGCAGGTAATGAAGAAGAATTTTAAGGCATCAAAAGATAGGGAGAAGAGCTATGCAAATCAGAACGAATTGTTCAATGAGTTTCAGGTTGGGGAATAGGTGTACTTACGCATCAAACCAAAGAAGAGATCCTTACAAATTGGATCATGTGCCACACTAGCACCCCGGTTTTGTGGACCCTTCAACATTATTGAGAGGATTGGGCTAGTAGTCTATAGACTTGCACTGCCTCCAACAGTGAAAGTACATGATGTTTTCCATGTGTCATTACTTAATAAGTATGTTAAATATGTTGATAATGTGATTGACTAGTCTGTATTGTAGGTGGGACAAGATGGAGAATTCTAGCTAGAGCCTTAGTGTATAATAAAAAGGTTCTCATGCTCCGGAATGAAGAAATCAATCAAATTAAGGTGCAATGGAAGCACGTTGGGCCGAATGAAGCTACATGGGAGATAGTAGATCATATGCGCACTATGTATCCTTCCTTGTTTGCCGGTTGAGGCAAAGTAGTTCTGGTGTGGTGTTTTGGTATATGTCTTGGTATATGTTTTGGTATATGCTTTGGTGATGTTGCTATATGTACATATGTATATTGATCTAAATACCACCATGAGCTATGTTATAATGCTCCAATAAGCAGTACGAGTGTCATGTCATTATGATATTATGTTTCTTATTTTTTCATGTTGGTTTTCTTCTCAGTAGGTTGGTCATTATAAATACTACAACGAGATAAGTTATAAAGTTCCATCGGTAGTATGTTTTTCTTTCAGTAGTCTTGTGATAAGTGTTTATGAACATTGAGGACTGTGTTCCCCCAAGGGATACGGTTCTGTAACCACCTTGGTGAAAATTCCATGCAATAAAACTAATAAAGGAATAATAACCACGATTGATGGGAAACTTATTCAAAGATGAATGTTGGAAAATACATCCTAGTGTGGGTGTTCTATTTGTTATTAATGGCTAAGGACATTCGAAAATGAAATAGCAAAGGCTTTGGAAAGGAAAATTGCATTTTTGGCACATTTATTTACGAAAATAATGGAAATTAGGAGAGAAGGGAGGTGAAAGGTCACAGGTTGTATGTGAGGAGGAAATTGAAGGAAAATAATGAAAAATGAGGAAAATGGAGGCTTAATTGAGAAAAAGGCTTTGGAGGATCAGTTGTTAACTTTTGTCAGTTCAGTTTTGGAGCTCTTTCATTTTCCTCTCTCTCTCTCTCATCCTTGGACACTTAGATTTTTCTTGGAGCACTCTTGGAGGGTGTGGCATACTTTGATTTTTGGAGCAAGAATGCAAAGGAAGAGAAGCAAAGTGTAAGAGTACACTAGGATCAACAACCACAGTGGATTATGCTTGCAGGTACTCCGTTTCATGTATTTTTTCCTAAATAGATTTGGCATGCCTGGAATATGCATGTTGTTTATTGGTCATAATTTTTCACTCACACGGAGGATTTCCTGGCTTGATAATGTATTTGCCTAGCCTTTCCATTTCCTAGAGGACCATGGTGTTGTGTGTTCATTTGCTTTGTTTTCTGGTTGGTTCTCATGTCTCCTTAGCTTGGGTTGGGTTACTGGTTCTTGGAGCCTTGGTTGGACAAACACTTTGGAGCCCTATAACAACTTGGGTTGAGTTATTAGTCCTAGAGCTTTGGCTGGAAAAATGCTCTGGAGCCCTTAGTGGATTGAGTTACTAGTCCTTAAGCCTTGATTGGAACAAATGCTCTAGAGCCCTGGAAGGCTTGGATAGAGGCCATTCTAGTGATGGTTTGGTGATGTCTGTCTGTGAGGTGGAATCACTATTTGATTGACTAAGCTGGTTGGCCTTTGGAAGCCCTGGATGGTTTTAGATTGATGTGTTTTATGAGATCCCACATTCATGCTTGGAATATGACACGAGGGTGACTAGTTGAAGAGAGTTTTGGCTCAGCTATGTCCACGGTTGGGTGGTTCATGGAAGTCCTACAACTGGTTTTCCTTTGCATCAATAATATGCGGTTATTTCTCCCTGTTATTTTATGAGTATTATATTGGTTACATGTGGATCATATGGTTGTGATTTCCTTGGTATTTTATTTCTATTATGTTGGTTATATATGTGTTCTATGACAGTAGCTATGTATCTCTCTTATCATTTTTTTAGTTGTAAATGAATGAAAAATGTATCTATGACCTAATGGATGAAACGATAGCTAATGTGTTGAGGCATCAATGCTTCTTAGCTATTCTCAGATGAGTGTGAGACCCCTATGCTTAGATCTCTCAGTTACACCTGTAGATTACATATGCATGATATGTTTGATGAAATGCCTGTCATGGCTAGTAGGGGTCCAGTCAAGGTCTTATTCAACTAATTGTATTTGTATTTGCATTTCCTTGTTATCTTGTTATTTTACAAGTTTCATTCAATTTAGGGCAACGACTTGGGCTTGGGCTTGAAAGAGTGGCTCAATTCCCAAGGATGCTAGAACAACACTGTGTAATTTAGTCCCTAGATGCTAGTATGCCTTGTCATAAGAATGTTTAGAGCCTCTTGGACGCTGTCATGCCCATACCATTGGAGCATTTGGGGTCAAGTGGTCTAAACTCTCAGTGGGATCCAGGGGATGATTGGCAAAAATGTTGGGATGGTTCCTAAGGGTCCTAATGTTGATTTTGAAGGTTTGTATGGTGCGTTTACATCAATTCCACTTCCTTAAAGTGAATTAGGAGGTTGAATCTTATCATAGTGGCCTCTCGTCGCATGTTTACCTTGGTTGGCTGGTTACTTGGGTAGATGTGGGAGGAGGGTATTACATCATTACTTTAGAGTGTGAAGTGGATAGAACCAAATTTTATGATTATTACCTTGAAAAATATGGACCATTAATATTTGAATGAAGAATATACATACTTATGGTAGGGGCTATATGAAGAACCATCCTCAAAGAGTCACATAAAGAACTTTATTGTGCACATCCTAGTGTGAAGAATATGTACACAAACATGAATAACTTTTATTTGGGCTAGGATGAAGCATGGAGTTGTCCAACTTGTCACCAAGTGTCTTAGTGTCATGAGTGAGGTTGACCATCATGACTCAATAGGGCTCCTATAACTGCATGAAATCCCTATATATGAATGGGAGGTCATTTCTAAGGATTTCATTCTGTGTTTTCCATTCATGTCATTATGACACAACACCATATTGGTTGTAGTTGATAATTGACCAAAAGTGGCCATTTCAACCCAATGAGAAACACTTACGATGTCACTGATGTGGAATGAGTGTTTGTAAATGAAGCTATATAACTAGATGGGTTACCGATAAATATAATTTTTGATAGAGACTATATTTAGGTTTTGGATAAGTTTGTAGTTAGGTTTGTGTAACAGACCTAGGTTAAAATCTCATGTAATAAGGTTAATGAAAGAAAAATAAGACCAAGGTCATGGGACATGTATTCTAAGCTGAATGTTGGGAAAGTATCCTAGCGGGCATCACTTGTTATTTAATATGGCTAAGCGGAAATTGGAAAAGGCATTGGAAAAGGCTTTGGAAAGGTAAAAAGGAATTAATTGGCATTTATTTATGAAAATAAAGGAAATTAGGAGAAAAGGAAGGTGAAATGTCAGATGGTGCATATGAGGAGGAAATTGAAAGAAAATAGAGGGAAAATGAAGAAAATAGAGGCATCAAGAATAAAAGGGATCCAAAGCATTAGTTTGTAGCCTTTTTTTATTTTTGTTTTGGAATTAGTCTTAGAAAGGAGAAGAACACCAAGAGGATAATGAGAGAAATCAAGCAAAGGAAGAGTAAGCAAAGCAAAGTAAGAACATGGAAAGCAAGGATAAAGAAAGGAAATGTTAAATAAAGGAGCTTTAATAGAAATAATTGCAGGTAACAAGTTGCATGTATGGTTTCCTAGCTAGTTTTGGCATGCATTGTTTATGAATGTGTATATTTGGTTCATTTGCTATCATTGGCATGGGTTTTTCCATGTTTTGACAGTGGTTTTAGCGTTGCCTTACGATTTCTAGATAACCATGGTGTGATGGGATTCATTATTGGTTGAGATTTGGATTGTTGTAAGGTTTTGGATCTGGGTGAAGTGGTCTTAGGAAAGTTCGAAGGGTTGGGGGTGGGGATTGTTTTCTCTAGGAAGCCCTCAATAGGTGGGCGGAGAGAGGAAAATTCTTGAAGGGATGGTGAAGGAATTTTGAGGCATCCAAGCTCGATTTGGTTTTGTGTTCTGAGGATAAATTTAGGTGAGATCACGATAATGTGAGGGTGGAGGTGGTTTAACCTCTTGATTCCCTTGGTTTTTATGCATCGGTTTATCCCATGAGATCGCATACTCATGATTGGAATATGACATAGGGGTGATTGCCTGAAAGAAATATTTGGTTAAACCCAATCTATGGTCGAGTGGTACATGGAAGTCCCTGATTTGATTGGCTTTTGCATATGTTAATAAGAGCTAAGTTCCTCTTGTATTTCATGAGTATTTATACTTGTTATTATGTGGCTTTAATGGTTCCTCTATCATTGTTATTTATCTGGTTTCATGTTGGTTATAAGAATGGTTTTATGAGAGATTCAAGTTATGGCCCTTATCATGTTTGATTGATAAATGAATGGTTAATGAATTCATAACCTAATAGATGTTATTGTAGTTATTGTGATAGTGCATTATTCCTTCTTGGTAAACCTCAGATAAGTTTCAGATCCCTATGTTCAGATATGCATTCATGACCTGTAGATCTCATGTTCTCAATTTGTTTGATGGAATGATTGTCATGGTTATACCGGGCTAGGTCAATTACTTGATTAAGTTTTGTGTTAGAGGATTTGTATATGTGTTATTTATCATTTCTAGAAGTTTGATTAAGTTATGGGCATATGTCTGGATCCTAGCCCTAAAAAAGTGGCTTAGATCTTAGGGTCACTAGCACAGAACTGAGTGAAAAATACTGCAGTCACTGGGAAGAAAGGCTTGTGGGAGTGATTGGAGGGTTATCGTCGCTTGGAGGCCTTGTCATGGGAAGGACTGGGATCTAGTTCACTAAAAAGGAAAGTTAACTCAGGGTTTGGGCACTTGGAGTGGTTGGCTAGCTCTGCGTAGTGTTATAGAATTTGAGGGATGTCAGTAAGGTCTTGTTTTATCGAGTCCATTTCCTTAAGGTTATCTAGAATTTTGAGTCATGTCATAGTATCCATCAACTCATTTCTACCCTGGACAGGCTAGTGAAAATGGGTAGATATGGGAGGAGGCGGTTACAGGGTGGTATGAGAGCCAAGTTGCACTCTCTTTAGGTAATATCTGATACCACAAGGTTGTTTCAGAGCATGGTTAAAATACTTGGACCTAATGGGATATATGCATGTTTTTATGCATGCATTGTCATGATTATGGTTGTCAAGCATGAGGCCATGGTATGTAGTTGGTATTGTCATGCATGATGTTGATATATTGATATGATTATACATGTATTGTCCTAATGTGGACTGATTTTTTAGATGAGATAAGCCTCCCCTAAACATTGTTGAGGTATGATTTTAGTTACGGTATATATTTTGTTTATATGACATGACATACTTGCAAGAAGAAGACAATCAAAGATGAGGAGAAAAATGGTAGACTACAGTTCACGTGACTCTCCCTACAGATCAGTTGGGCAGCAAGGAGATGGGTATTCTCCTGATATAATAGACGCATTGAGGTGTTTTAGGGCATATATTATAAGTTACAATACTGATAATGATAGGTTGGTTGAGGCTCAGGAAATAATTGCAAGGGCTTAGGAAAAGCCAGTAGAGGTTAATGCAGTGATCCTTGAAAGTTTGTCATACTTGCAGAGATAGGGACAATTGAGGATTAGTCAAGAGTAGGAAGAGAAGACTAATGGAGCATATGGTAGTTGGTCTTAGTCAGGATACAAATTAGATATTGGGGACATAGTCAAAATTGGAAGATCATTGGATACACCTGACAGGAGGATTGTTATGTATGGGTATCACTCTAGTTCTACCTCTAGGAGACCATCACAATCATCATCATGATCATCCTTATAGGAGGAGTGAGAACTTGCTTGAGGGTTTCAGGAAATTCAAGTTTCCTACATTTGATGGAGAGATGAAGAAGTTAGAATATGCAGAGGCATGGTTACTTGGGATGAATAAATTCTTCATATTGCTTAACTATTTAGAGAACATGAAAGTAAAAGTAACTACCTTCAGTCTAAAAGGGAATAAAATATTTGGTGGGAAGGTGTGAATAATGTTAAGAGAAATTGAGAAGAATACTTGATTTGGGATGATTTCTAGACACTCTTTAAGGAGAAATATCTATTTGAGAGATATTACAGTCATAGAGCTAAGGCGTTTTATGAGTTGTAGATGGGTTCCATGACATATGATGAGTATACTAGGAGGTGCCTATATTTTTTGTCATATATGCCTTACATTAAGGATGAGAAAGAAAAGATTCAAAGGTTCATGAGTGGGTTTCCAACAACATATAGATATCGAATTGAGTTTGATGAGTGACTGTCGTTTGAGGAAGCCATCACGAAACTTAAGAATTTTTATGAACAATTGGTGGGCCCCAGTATTGCAGCAATAATGCTGCAACTCCTGGAACTCCCTTCTTTACTTTATATCAACCCGGTAGTTCGTAACAAACTTGGAAGCGATGGTGTTATATGCACAAGTACTAGCTCTTGCCGCAGCTGTCACTTGGTTAGTTGGAAAAAGTCCCTAGGGGCTTAAGCAAACTTTTATGAGCTCTAAGAAGAAGCTTTTTAACTGATGGATGAAAGTTAACTCAAAGGAGGCTAATCTACTTGCAGGAAGAAACTGAAAAGCTAGAAGAAAACACAAACCCTAGTAAACCCTAATTTTGCCAGCTAGCCTTACTGATGCAAAAAAGAGGATGCAAGCTACTGAAATAGATTCCATTACTTCTAGGAAGGTAAACTACATGTGTCTAAGCTACTTCTTTCTGAAGAAAACCTCTTTTTGTATTTTTGAATAAGTTGTCAGAATTATCATGCATGTGCTTTCACTGTTTTTTACTGTGCAGAGGTGGATCAGCGAGAGGAAATTCTTGCGAGAGGTTGGGATGGTTTAGAGAGGGCCTAAGGGGTCCCTAGCACCCTTCTAGAGAGTTCCACAAAGTTTGGCTATCAAGAAACTGCTTTCGTGAGCTTCTACAGGAAGTCTGTAGGGGTTCTACAAGATGTTATGAAATTTCTACAACATGTCTATAATTTTCTACAGGATGTTAAGAAATGGGATTTTGGAGGATGGATGGAGAAAGAAAGATGAAGGGATGGATATGGAGGTGAGATAGGGGTGTAGGGAAGTTCAGGACTTGGTAGATGGAGTTGAGGAGTGGCGAGGATGGTTGGATTTTTTCGAGGAGAGGTAGAATGATGTTGCACAAAAAGGATGAAAATCAGGGCAAAGTCAATGAATGTGATAGATGCAAGGCCAAGGTTCTAAGTAGAGGGTGAAGTAGGTGGAGTTGATGGAGTATGGGCAGATAAATATGGATAACAGGTACTCTACAAGTTGTTTTTCAAACTGGACAACCAAAAACTTGGAAAATCAAAGACCTAGTTACGTTAGTCTATTCTGACTTAGATAACAGTAGAGAAATGGAACAGAAGTTTAATTGCAATGGAATCAGATGAAATAACTATGCAACTAAGAAATCATAACCCTACGCGTGCAATCAAAACTGATATCAAGTTCAGCAACTAAGAATCCAACACTACTATTTGCATGGTGAAACAAAGACAATGTTTTTGTTGGCAACAATGTCACCTCTGTCCCAGCTCACGATCCCACTCAGGGATAGGTGAGATCAGAGGTGCTTGATGGCATTTTTCTGGAGATAACCCGTGTTACTACTCTATAAACTAAATCTGAACATAAAAAGCCTATCTAATCATCAACCATGACCTATATAACCAGCAAGATGTTGATCTACTTAATAGGAATTAATTTGCAAAGACATAAAAACAAATAACAGTACGTGAAGGAAGCCTTGGCACTTGGGTTGGGCCAAATCCCAAGAGCTATAGGCTCCTAAAGAAACTCAGAACTGGTGCCAAACAAATTTGCTTTCCATTACTAAAAAATAACCATGTTCATAAGAAAGTTATACAATAGCAACTGTGAAAATGAGCTGAGAAAATAGCAGCACCCTAGTGCAAAATAAAAACAATCCAAAAAGTAAACTACGAAGGCTAAAAGCCTTCCTATTTATGCCTACGAGGGGCCTCAACAACCCTCCTTAAGTCAAGGGGCTTGGCTGCTCCAACTGCCAGTAAATAGTCACTTTTCACCAAGTTGCTCGACCGCCTTTAGGATTCGTTTTGGTGGCCTGCTGAGCTCTGCGTTGAGGGTGGATATTTCAAGGAAGGGACATTTAATGCAAGAGACATCCTCCCTACGAATCCTCACCCTTGTTCCTTCATGTTTGGCTGTCATCTAGCTCATAATTGCTTGGATTTGTTCCAAAATTTGTCCAAAAACCTGAAATAACCACGTATTAGCCTTCTTGGTAAAGTGAACACCCTCTTTCGTTCAATTAACATAAACATACTGAAAAAACATGCATAAACTATGATAAATGGTGGATTGATCAAGAACAATTAGGAAAAATGAGCCCAATAAGTTACCCAATTCCGAGGCTCATCATCACCACCTGCTAAATGGGTTTCTCATCCTCGAGCAACTAATCCAACTCATCATTCTTGATAGCCTTGACTGCCTCCCTCGCATCCCAAGCCTCTGAAGTGATATCTTCTTCACGATCATGAAATCCTGCTTTGCTTTCCACTTCTTCCCACTGCCTGTGTTCCTCCTCTTCTTTGACTCCCTCTAAGAACCCCAAAAGCAAGGGAGGACTGAATTTTAGGCCGATCCAGTTGGCCTGAAGATTCTTCATGGATTGTTTGTAGAGGGCTACTCTCACCAAGGCCTCTGTCATCCTTGTTGGGGTGTGGTATTCTATAATTTTTAGGTTGTGGGGTAGTGTGTTCCACCTCCAGGTGCAGGCATGAACACAGTCATTCCCCAACAGCCTCTCCATGTCCTCAAAATGGGCTATGGCTTGGACTTGACAGTCAATGTAATTTGGTAGGGCCCGAGAATTATTTGCTAAGTGCTAGTGGGTGTGTATCAGTGCTGAGGGGTCCTCTAGCTCTGCTCCTATCATTAGTGGTTCCTTCAATTTCCTGTCCATAACATTTCAGACCTCTGCTGCTCTCTTTTCTTCATGACTTAGCCAAGAGGCCATGGCCATAAGTTGCACGTCTCCTAGCGGAGCATTGGGGTCCTATGAGTTCATGTTGGGAAGGGCCAAGTTGTGTAGGTAAAACTCTGATAGTTTGGCCTTGTCCTTTGATGAACTGTTGTCACATAAAGCCATGAATTGGTGGTAGTTTTGAAATGGAGTAATGCCCCTTTAGGCCAAAGTGTTGATCTGGAACTGCAACCATTGTTCCTTGAGGTATAAGGCATATGATTTGGCAGGTTGTCTACATTGTATTGCCTCCTCTACCCAGTTGGCCATGCAAGCTAGTTGGGCCTCCTTTTCTTGCACCTGTTACCTTAGAGACTGTATCTCTTGTGCTGCTTGCAATTCCTTTTCCTGTAGCTGTCTAGTCAGTGCCTCTATGTCAGCTAGCAACCCATCTCTCTTCTATTGTTCATCAGTGGTTTCTCTGTCTGTTGTGGGCTCCTCTTGTTGCTGTTGTTCTCCCAAGGTGTGGGGCCTGTCTTCCTTAAAGTGTCCCTGTAACTGTAGCTGTTGTTTGAGCAGCTCATTTTCTTCTTGTAGCTTGGCCCGCTGGCTACTTTCTACATGCTGTAACAAAGCCAATTCTTTCCTTTCCTCTTTGAGTTATTCCTCCAAGGAACCTATATCTACCACACCCTTGGACTTGGCGATTTTCATCCAAGTGTGGGTCCTCACTCTGTCTTCCTCCAGTGCAAAGAAGAGTGGCACTGGAAATTTTTGTGGGATTATCCTTCCCACCTCTAGCAAGTTATAGTAGGAGCCCAAGTTGGGCTGGGAGCTTGGTTACTCATTTCTCTTAGTCTTTTCTCCCTCCTGGGATGATTTAACTGCCTTTTCTTCCAATTCTTTGGTCTCCTTTAGTCTAGCCAACATATCCTTCAGAATTGTCTCAGCATCCTGTAGAGAGGTCTTTGTGTCCAACATTTTAACCTTTTCCTTCCAGGTGGATGTCTTCAAGCTTCCCCATTCATAGATGATGGATTCCTTTGGAGGATATCTTTCCTACTATTTAATTGGAGTGTCCACAATCATAATTGGTTCTTTTGACTGTGACTGGGGTCTGCCAGCTTTTATGCACATGCTTCTTCTTGCCTTAAAATACAAAGAAGGCTCCCTTTTTCTCTTCCCTTTTTGCTCTGGGGTTGTGCTTAAGACAACCAGCACTACTGCTACCTCCCTGGCCAAGATCTCAAGTGATTTCTCCTTTTTCTGCTCTGCTTCCATACTTCCTGTAGAAAGTCCTGTGTCGACTATTTTCAGGCTTCCTGTAGAAACTGTTTTTGGACTTCCTGTAGAAACTGTTTTGGGACTTCCTCTAGAAACTATTTTGGCCTGTTTGGTTGTATGTTCCTTTCCTTTTAACTCTTGTTTGGCTGCCTTGGTTGTGATCTCCTTTATTTGGGCTTTTCCAGTCCTCTATGCTCTACTTTGCAGTCGTTTCTCCCTGGGTGTTTGTGCCATTGGTCCTTCCACAGTTTTAGGTTCAGTAACTTGGCCTTTTCCTTGTTTCTCCTTCTGCTCTTTCTGTGGTGGTTTGTCCTGTGTTTCTTTGCCACTGGCTTTCTCTCCGACTTCAAGGTGTTTCCTTTCTTCACTGCTGGATGAGGTGATTTCCTCAGCCAGAATTCTTATATCATAATGCCTAAGATTTCCCTGAAGGTTACATATTGTTACTAAGGTGTTACTTTCTATGGTGACTTCATTTGTTTATACAGGTCATCTGGCCACATAGTGGCCACTATCGCTCAAATAAAGAAAAAATGTTCGAGTTTCTTGCTTTTATGGGGAAGAATGGCTTTAACATTGTTGATGTTGAGGTATATGTAATATAAATCCTTTATAGTTTACTTTACTTTATATCCTAGTGTTCATCATCTTTCATGTCTTACACGCTCCATTGCATCTTCATCTTTTTCATAAAAGGAACTCAGTATTGATGGTAAGCAACAGCTTTTGAAGAAAGAGGAGAACACTAACACTAGAGCAACAAATGCAAAAAAGAGAGAGAAGAGAACAAGTCTAGTGATACCCTTAAAGCCAATATCCTGCATAAGATAGACACATAGAGATTGATGTTCAAGTCTTAAGAGTTGGTGAATTCACCTGTAATGACTTGGCAACACAATGATAATGTTTTGTAGTGATAAAACAACATCTCATGTGTAAATTGTAGTCCAACCAATGTTAAGTTGGAAACTCTTATTGTAATATTTGACATGTCATATAATATAATTTATGTCGTTGAAATTATTTATAGTTACACTTGATATTATTTAGTATTTTAATTAACATATGTAATGTTGAATTTTGATATTAGATGAACCAGTGCACATTGTATGACATTTTTTTAATTTAGTTGCAAAATCATAGTAATTAATTATGTTGATTAATAATGAACATATAAAATCAATGTAAAACTACTAAATTAGTAGTTTATATTGATTAATGATGAACATAAATAAAATGAATATACAACTAAATTAATTGTTTATAATGATTATTAATGAAAATAAATGAAATGAATATAAACTACTAAATTAGTTGTTTATATAATGAATAGAAACTACCAAAAAAATATAAATGACCACTACAAATGATTAATCTATCACTAACAAAAAAAAAAAAACTAAATTTTGCATATATACGACTATAAGTAGCTAACTTATTGTATCTTATAACACGACAAAAATTTAGTCATATTTCTTTGGTCATTAATTGGTTTCAAATGATGGATAAGATTTGCATATATATGACTATTAATAGCTAATTTACAGTATATTATAACATGACCAACATTTTGGTCATATTTCTTTAGTCATTAATTGGTTTTCTCCTATGATCATATAGTAATATAGTTTGTTGTATATTTGGTCATTAATTGTAACAATTAATGACTAAATTAATGACCAAATTAATGACCAAATATACTACTAGATAATAAAATTGAGACAACCAATTAATGAATAAGCTAAAAAAGACTAAAAGTTGGTCGCATTATAAGATACTATAAATTAGCTAGTACTAGTCACCGACTGGAAAATGGTCATTTATATGAAAATTTTAGTCATTGTTTTAGTAACTAATTAGCCATTTCATACTAGTGAAAATCCATCACCATATTACGACACAAGGGAGTTAGGTATGAATTGAAGATGAATGTGACAATACATTCATTAAACTAAAGAGATTAATATACTAACTAGTGCACCGATCCTTTGAGTTCTTGACATGATAAGGAATTCAAAATTTACGTAAATGATTTGAACGAAGGATTAAGAGCTATGTTAATGCAAAAAGGGTGAGTAATATCTTATGCATCAATAAAGTTAAAGAAACATGAAGAATTGTATTCTACCCATGACTTAGAATTAACAATGGTGAGACTAGCTTTGAAAGTTTTGCGGCAATATCTCATCGGGAGAAGATTTGAGCTAAAGACTGATAGTGAGAGCTTGAAGCATCTCTTCACTCAAAGGGATATAAATGCTAGTAAAAGGTGATGGAGTGAATTCATGAGTGAGTATGATTTTTGGATTCTATATATCAAAGGAAAAGAGAATGTGGTGGGTGACGAACTAAGAAAGTGAAAAAATATCTTATTCCTAGTACCCTTGGGATTAAATTTGATGGAGTCTATATTAAAGAAACTCGTTGAAGATAATTTCTATCTATGAGTTACATCAATTGTAATAGCCCTAGTGAAAATTCCATGTAATAAAAATAATAAAGGAAAAATGATAACCACGGTTGATGAGACACTTATTCCAAGCTGAATGTTGGGAAAGACATCCTAGTGTGGGTGTCCATTTGGTTAGTAATGGCTAAGGAATTTGGAAAAGGAAATGACTAAGTCTTTGGAAAGGAAAATGGCATTTTTGGCACATTTAATTATGAAAATAATAGAAATTGGGAGAAAAGGAGGTGAAAGGTCACAGGTTCCATGCGAGGAGGAAATTGAAGGAAAATAATGGAAAATGAAGAAAATAAAGGCTTAATTGATAAAAATACTTCTGAGGATCAGTCGATAACTTTTTGTCAGTTCAATTTTGGAGCTTTCTCATTTTCCTCTCTCTCTCTCTCATTCTTGGACACTTAGAGTTTTCTTGGCGCACCCTTGGAGGGTGTGCATACTTCAATTTTTGGATCAAGAAGGCAAAGGAAGAGCAGGAAAGCAGAAGAGGACATTGGGGTCAATAGCTACATCAATTTTTGCTTGTATGTCCCTAGTTGCATGTATGTTTTCCTCACTAGTTTTGGCATGCATGGAATATGCATGTGGTTTATTGGTTATGATCTGTCACTAGCATGGATGATTTCCTAGATTGACAGTGGATTTGCACAGCCTTACGATTTCTTGGATAGCTATGGTGTTGTGGGTTCATTTGTTGTTTTCTTTTTTTTCTTTTTTTGCTGATTGGCTTGGGTTGAGTTACTAGTTCTCGGGGCCTTGGTTGGACAAACACTCTGGATCCCTATAACAACTTGGGTTGAGTTATTAGTGTTGGAGCCTTGGTTGGAAAAACGTTTTACATCCCTTGGTGGTTTAAGTTAATACTCCTGGAGCCTTCATTGGACAACCACTTTAGAGCTTGAAAACAACTGTGGGTTGAGTTACTAGTACCAAAGCCTTGGTTGGAACAAACACTCTAGAACCCTGAAAGGCTTGGATAGAGACCAATTTGGTGATGGTTTAGTGATTTTCAACTGTGAGGTGCAATAACTATTTGATGGGTTGAGGTGGTTGGCCTCTGGAATCCCTTGATGGTTTTAGATTGATGTGTTTTATGAGATCCCACATTCATGCTTAGAATATGGAACAAGGGTGACTGACTAAAGAGAGTTTTGGCTCAACCATATCTATGGTCAGCTAGTTCGTGGAAGTCCCACAACTAGTTTCCCTTTGCATCAATAATATGAGGTTATTTATCCTTGTTGTTTTATGAGTATTATACTAGTTATATGTGGATCATATGGCAATGATTTCCTTGGTATTTGTGTTGCTTATGATGGTTATGTATGGGTTTTGTGACTATAGCTATGTATGGATCTCATCATGTTTTTACTTGTAAATGAATGAATAATGTATTTATGACCTAATGGATGAAATGGCAGCTAATGTGTTGAGGCATCAATGCTTCTTAACGATTTCCATATGAGTATGAGACCCCTATGCTTAGATATGTCATTTAGACTTGTAGATTATGTATGTGTGATATATTTGACGAAATTCTTGTCATGGCTAGTAGGGGTCTAGTCAAGGTATTATTCAAGTAATTGAATTTTTATTTCCATTTCCTTGTTATCTTCTTGTTTTGAGAGTTTCATTCAATTATGGGAAGTGACTTGGGATTTGGGCCTGAAAGAGTGGCTTAATTCTCAGGGATACTGGCACAACACTATGAAATTTAGTCCCTGGACATTGTCATGCCTTGTCATGGGAGCATCCAAACCATCCTGGGCACTATCATGCCCCTATCATGGGAGTGTATGACAGTCAAGTGGTATAAAATATCAGTGGGACCCAAGGGCTGATTGGAATAAAGGTTTGGATGGTTCATGAGGGTCCTAATGCTAATGTTTGAGGTCTATATGGTGTGTTTCTATTGGATGCACTTCCTTAACATGAATTACGAGGTCGAATCGTATCATAGTTTCCTCTAGTTGCATGTTTAACCCAGTTGGTCGGTTACTTGGGTAGATGTGGAAGGAGGGTGTTATAGAGTGGTATCAAAGCATGGTTCATCCTTCAGATTGGATGGGTTGGGTGTGTTGGTCACGCATTATGTCGGTTGCATATTTGTTTCCTGTGTTGTGTGACCACGCTTTTGTTGCATTTGCATGGTGTTGATCATGGTTGTAGTGATGTTTCCATGTGGAAGTTGATGGTGTTGTTGTGGAATGCATTGTCATGAGTGTATGATTGGATACATGTTATATTTCACTTACATGTATCATTCTTGTATGCTTGGTTACATTTTGCTACATGTTGTTACAAGTATTACTCATTTACGCTCGATCGTATGTATTTATGTGTGTGTGTTGTCCATGGTTATGCTTGTGTGTTGTGCACATATGTGTTGGTGTATCGTCTACGCTTATGGTTGTGCATTTTCTACATGCATTGGTATGGTTGATGTCATCATGCATTAGGTCACGGTATGTGTGGTTGATATGGTCATGCATCAGTGACTAGACTCTAACTAGAATGATGGTGATAAGGCTATATGCTTATGAGTTGTATTTCTATATTCTATTGTGACTATGCTATACATGCATTACACTAATTTGCTGATATTGTATATGAGATATCCTCCCCGAATATGATAAGGTACGTTGGTTTATTGTGATTTGGTTTAGCTTACATAATACACCGTGCGGGAAGAATATCAAATATGGCTGGCAAGATGGTAGGCTATAGTTCCTGAGGCTCTCCTTATCGATCAGATGAGCACCATCGTGTTGGGAACTCTTATGATCTAGGAGACACACTGAGAGCTTAAAGGCAGAAATAAGGAGTTATAAGACAGACAATGACAAAATCATATAGGCAAAGGAGAAACAAACAAAGGTAAATGTAGTGATACTTCAGAGTTTGTTAGATTTGTAGCGACAGGGACCACGTCAAATCATCCATGAGTAGGAGGAAAAAACTAATGGGTCATATGGTAGTAGGTCTCATGGTGGTAATAGGTCGGATAGAGGCGGCACAGTGAGAGATAGAAGACCATTAGACACTCCAGAAAGGAGAGGTGACAGAAACAGGTACTATTTCAGTTTTTGTTCGGATAGGCACTATGATCGTCATCATTAGCATTCTTACAAGAGGAGTTATAGGTGATACTTTCCAAATGAGTTTAAGAAAGTAAAGCCAACTACTTTTTATGGAGAGATGAAGAAATCACAGGATGGAGAAGCATGGTTGATTAGCATGAGGAAGTTCTTGAAGTTGCATGACTATTTAGAGAACATGAAAGCCAGAGTAGCTACATTCAATATCAAAGGTAAAGAAGACATTTGGTTGGAAGATTTGAAGAATGTAAAATGTATTCATGAGGAGGGCTTGACTTGGAGTGAGTTCAAGAGGTTATTCAAGAATAAGTATATGTTGGAGAGATACTTTGATAACAAGGCAAAGGAATTATATAAGCTAAAGATGGGATAAATGATAGATGAGGAGTACAGTAGAAAGTTGTTAGAGCTAGTGAGGTATGTGCCTCACCTCATAGAGGAGAAGGCCAAGATTCAGAGGCTCATTAGTGGATTACTAGTTGCATTCAAGAATAGGATTGAGTTTGATGAACCTAGATCACTAGAGGAGGCCATCTAAAAGCTAAGGCATTGTTATGAATAATCGAAGCGTAGATCGGAGACTAAGCCAGAATGGAAAAGTAATGTAAAGAACAAAGGAAAATGGGACAAGAAGTGAGCAAGACCTCAGGCTACATGAAATAAAGAGAATGTAGCATGATCTAAGAAGTTCAGTGCATCTGATACAGGACAGGGACATCGATCTGAGGAGAAGAATAAGGAACCCATGTGGTGTTGTATGTGTGGAGGGGGTAATCGCAGGAGATATTGTCCAGAGTATCAGGGCGGTAGGCCTAAGATATATAGTGCGCAGGAGGCACAAAATTGTTAGGGTGTTAGTTAGAGCATTCCTTGTATTTGTGCAACATTGGATAACAAATAGGAAGGCGAGCATGCATCTATGATTGAGATGAATGGTAAGCTTTGTGATTAAGTTATTTCTATTTTTATTGGTCATGGATCTAATTATAGCTATGTTAGCCTTGACTTGGTGGATAAGTGTGGTTTGAGTAAGGAATTGAATGCATAATATTGGTTAGTGCAATTCGATACATGTACAAAGAAGAGAGTTCACCATTGGGTAAGAGCTTGTGCATTTGATTTGAATGGTATGCCCACCACAACACCTTTGAATGTATTTCCATTGGGATCATATCGTATGTTGTTGGGAATGGATTGGTTGTACCTTCATAGAACCAAGGTGGATTGTTATAACAAAACCATTGAGTGTGTGGATGAAAAAGGGGAACCAAGAGTCTTACAGGGAAAGAAGAAATCCACAACAATTAGGATGGTAAAAACTATGTAGTCCAAGCATAGTCGCAAGAAGTGGTGTGTGCTATTTGCAGTACACATTTCTAGTGACAAAGGTAATGAAGTTGAGGATGCAAACGTTTTGAGAAGGTACCCAGTTCTATAGCAGTTCCAGGATGTGTTTCCAGAGGATATTTCAGAGTTTCCAGCTCACATGGAGGTAGAATTGTTTATTGAGTTGGTGCTAGGGGAAGCTCCGGCATCAAAGGAACCTTACAGGATGAAGGAATGATGGAAAAGGGATTTATTAGGCCAAGTGTATCACCTTGAGGCACACTAGTATTGTTTGTGAAGAAGAAATATTGTACTCTAAGATTATGCATTGACTACAAGTAGTTGAAGAAAGTGACCATCAAGAACAAGTATTTGTTGCCGAGGATTGATGACTTGTTCAATGAGTTGAAGGGAGTAGCAGTGTTCTCAAAGATTGATTTGAGATCTAGATATCACTAGGTATGCATCAAAGAGGAGGACATTTACAAGATAGCCTTCTAAACTAGGTATGACCATTATGAGTTTGTTATCATTTCATTCGAGTTGACTAATGCTGCATCTACTTTTAAGTTCTTGATGAATAATGTGTTGCACCCATATTTGGATAAGTTTGTTATTGTGTTCATCGATAATATATTTATATATTATAAAAATGAGGAAGAGCATGTCGAGCAGTTAGCATCAATGTTGATATTATTGAGAGAGCATTAGTTGTATGCTAAACTCAACAAGTGTAGTTTCTTGCAGACTAAGTTGCATTACTTGGGACATGTTGTCTCCAAGGAGGGCATCATAGTAGACCTAGAAAAGATAATAGCTCTATTGGATTGGGCGACTTGTAGAAATGTAGATGAGGTGAGATATTTCATGGAGTTAGAAGGCTATTATGGGAGATTCATTAGGATATTCTCATAGATTTATTATCCTATCACATCATTATAGAGAAAAGGTAAGAAGTTTGAATGGATAAAGTAGTGTGAGTCTAGCTTTGAGAAGCTCAAGTAGTTTTTGACACATGCACCAATGTTAAATATTACAGATCCTGACAAAGAGCTTGTAGTATGCACAAATTCTTGCAAGAAAGGACTTAGTGGAGTCCTTATGCAAGATGAACATATGGTATGCTATGAGTTGCGAAAATGAATGAGCATGGGCATAACTACCCCACAAATTATCTTGAGTTGTTAGCGATCGTACATGCATTGAAGATATGGAGGCACTATCTTCTGGGAAGGAGGTTTTTATTGATGAGACATCACAGTAGTTTGTGGTATCTATTTGACCAACCGAATCTGAATGGAAAGAATGGTAATTAGTTGGCTATGATCTGTGAGTTCAATTTTGAGATCAGGTACACCAAAGGTAAAAAGAACAAGGTGGAAGATTCTCTTAGCAGGTGGATATAGGTAAATCACTTAACAACTATGTGCTCCTATGAGACAAACTTACAAGATAGGATCTTGTAGGCAGTTCAGCAAGATGTGAGGTATATGGAGATTATGCATAGGTTGTAGTAGTGTACTAATACATGTATAAGTTGTAGTATAGGTACAGGTACATGTGGTAGTATAGGTACACATAGTCACATAGGTAGTGGTATCGGTATAGGTATAGGTGCAGGTGTACTGGATATGGACTTTTGTCTTATAATATATGGATTGGTTAGATTCAGAGATATGATATATTCGCTAGATAGTAGTGAGCTCGAGAAGGTGATGAAGAGGGAGTTTCATGTGAAACCTTATTCAGGACACCCAGGCTATCAAAAGACATTTACCGCAGTGAAGATGTTTTATTATTGGCCGAACTTGAAAAGGGATGTAGTGTAGTTTGTGGCTAGGTGTTACGATTATCAGCGTGTGAAGGCATAGCGTAAACATCCAGGTGGATTGTAACAACCGATTGTGATTCCAAGATGGAAATGGGAGGTCATTTCCATGGAATTTATCATAGGTTTTCCAAGGATAGTGAGACAACATGATTCCATCATGGTTGTTATGGACAGGTTGAAAAAGGTTAGACACTTCATTCGAATGAATTCTACTTTCTCAGTTAGCTATGTAGCACAAGGATTCATCAGAGATATGGTTAGATTGCATGGTGTTGCAAAGAAGATTGTGTTAGATAGGTATGCAAAGTTCACTTCCAAGTTTTGGAAGGAGTTGTTTGCAGGTTTGGGCACATAGTTGGCCTGGAATACAACTTATCATCTGGAGACCGATGGACAGACATAGAGGGTCAATAGGATATTAGAGGACATGTTGAGGATATATGTGATGCATCAGTAGTGAAAGTGGGAAGACTATCTTCCACTAGTAGAGTTCTGTTATAACAATGGGTACCAGTAATATTTGAAGATAAGTTTGTTTGAGGCATTATATGGTGGAGTTGTAATACTCCTATCAATTGCAGTGATCTAGTTAACTGGGTGTTGATTGGACCAAACATGTTGGCGAACATGGATCATGAAATGTAGGTAATCAAGAAGAATTTGAAGGTAGTACAAGATAGGAAAAAGAGATATTCATATCAAAACAAGTTGTTCAACGAGTTCCAGGTTGGGGAACATGTGTACTTACGCATCAAACCAAAGAAGAGCTCCTTACATATTGAATCATGTGCCAAGCTAGCACCACCATTTTGTGGACCCTTTAGCATTATTGAGAGGATTGGACTAGTAGGCTATTGACTTGCACTGCCTCTGACAATGAAAGCACATGATGTTTTCCATGTGTCATTGCTTAAGAAGTATTTTAAATATGTTGATCATGTGATTGACTAGTTTATAATGTAGGTGGGACCAGATGGAGAATTTCAGCTAGAGCCTCAATGTATATTGCAAAAAAATGTTCTCATGCTCTAGAACCAAGAAATCGATTAAGTTAAGGTACAATTAAAGAAATTTGGGCCCGATGAAACTACATGGGATATGTTGAATCAGATGTGGGCTATGTATCCTTCCTTATTTTCCGCTTGAGGCAAACCAATCTTGGTACAGTGTTTTGGTATATGACTTGGTATATGTTTTGATACACGCTTTCGTGATGTTTGGTAATTATACATATGCATATGGATGTAAATACCACCATGAGATATGTTATAAAGCTCCAATAAGTGGTATGGGTGTCATGTCATTATGATGTTATGTTTTCATGTTGGTTTGCTTCTGAACATGTTGATCATTGTAAATAATCCAACGATATAAGTTATAAAGATCCACCAGCAATATGTTTTTCTTACAGTAGTCTTGTGGTTATAAGTGTTGTTGAACACTGAGGAGGGTGTGCCCCCAAGGGGATGGTTTTGTAACAACCTTGGTGAAAATTTCATGTAATATAATTAATAAAGGCAAAATTATAACCACTGTTGATGGGAAACTTATTCCAATATGAATGTTGGGAAGGACATCCTAGTGTGGGTGTTCATTTGGTTATTAATGGCTAAGGAAATTGGCAAAGGCAATGACTAAGGCTTTGGAAGGGAAAATGGCATTTTTTGGCACATTTATTTATGAAAATAATGGAAATTAGGAGAAAAGGGAGGTGAAAGGTCACATGTTGCATGTGAGGAGGAAATTGAAGGAAAATAATGAAAAATGAAGAAAATAGAGGCCTAATTGATAAAAAGGCTTCTGATGACCAGTTGGTAACTTTTTGTCAGTTCAGTTTTGGAGCTCTCTCATTTCTCTCTCTCTCTCTCTCTCTCTCTCTCTCTCTCCCTCTCTCTCTATCTCTCTCTCTCTCTCATTCTTGGACACTTAGAGTTTCCTTGGTGCACTCTTGGAGGGTGTTTCATACTGGATTTTTGGAGCAAGAAGGAAAAGGAAGAGAAGGAACGTGCAAGAGGACATCGAGATCAAACACTACAATGGTTTTTTCTTGTAGGTACTGAGTTGCATGTTTTTTTTCCTCAATAGTTTTGGCATGCATGGCATATGAATGTGGATTATTGGTTATGATCTGTCACTGACATGGAAGATTACCTAGATTGATAATGGATTGTCTAGCTTTGCCATTTCCTAGATATCCATGGTGAATGTGGGTTTATTTCATTGTCATTTTTTGTTTAGTTCTCATGTTTCCGTAGTTTGTGTTGACTTATTAGTTCCTAGAAGCCCTAGTTAGACAAATTATTTGGAAGCCTTATAACAACTTGGGTTGAGTTACTAGTCTAGGAAGCCTTGGTTGGACAAACACTCTAGAATCCATTGGCGGGTTGAGTTATTAGTCCTAGAAGCCTTGGTTGGACAAATGCTCTGGAAGCCCGACGACAGATGCGGGTTGAGTTTCTAGTCATGGAAGCCTTGGTTGGGACAAATGGTCTAGAAGTCCTAGAAGGCTTGGATAGATACCAATATGATTATGGTTTTGTGATGTCTGACCCTGAGCTAGAATTATTGTTTGATGTGTTGAGGTGGATAGCCTCTGGAAGCCCTGGATGGTTTTTGATTGATGTGTTCTGTGAGATCACATATTCATGCTTGGAATATGGAACGAGGGTGAATGGATAAAGAGATTTATTCCTCAGCCATTCTATGGTTAGGTGGAATGTGGATGTCCCATCCCAGGTTTGGATTTTGCATCATCAATATGAGGTTATCTATTCTTGTATCTCTATGAGTATTATACTAGTTTATATCTGGTTTATATGGCGATGATTTCATTGGTATTTTTGTTGCTATTATGCTGACTATATATGTGTTTTATGAAAGTAGGTATGTAAATGAATGATCAATGTATCTATGATCTAATGGATGAAATGGTAGTTAATATGTTGAGGCCTTAACGTCTCTTAGCGGTTCTCAACTAAGTATGAGATCCCTATGCTCTGATATGTTATTTACACTTGTAGATTACATATTCGTGATATGTTTGATGAAATGCCTACCATGTCTAGTAGGGGTCCATTCAAGGTCTCATTCAAGTGATTGCATTTATATTATCATTTCCTTGTTATTTTACTATTCTGAAGATGTGATTCAATTATGGGTAGTGATCAGGGATTTGGGCCTAAAAAAGTCACTCAAATCGTAGGGACGCTGGCATGCCCATAGCATGAGAGCGTCGAGAGGTCAAGTAGTCCGAAATGTCAGTGGGACCTAGGGGCTAGTTGGCAGAAACATTGGGTTGGTTCTTGAGGGTCCTAATGCTGATGTTGGATGTTTGTATGGTGCGTTTCCACCGGTTCCACTTCCTTAATGTGACTTAGGAGGTTGAATCTTATCACAGTGGCCTCTCATTGCATGTTTACCCCAACTGGCAGGTTGCTTGGTTAGATGTGGGAGGAGGGTGTTACAACTGATAATTCCAAAAAGTGGCGGAAGCATTAACTATATCAACCTAACTTCTTAAACAAGAAAATGGTAGTCACCATCATATGTCTAAAGGAGTGTGTACATCATAAACCTCATGCTACTCTAGGTTTGGAGGTTACATGGTGAGAAATTCCACCACCCCTCCTCAAAGAACTAGGTTCAACACCCTAACATGGGCCACATTATGGTGTTGGTTGTATATTCTCTTCATGGAATTATCCAATCGAGAACTTATGTTACCTGCAACTTGCAATTTAGCCAATGTCATAAAAGTGTATATAGTTTAGTACATATTATAACAAAATAATTTGCATCATATTATCGTTCCATGTCTCGACATCGACCCATTAATAACACGTCTCCTTGACTATTACATAGCCTCATTCCAGCCTCTAAGTTACTTCTCATTGAAGAATGTGCATACAAACAACTATATATATATAGTGGTCCTAATCATCATGTTATCAGAACTAGTATCGATGTACCAAAAATTCTCAAATAATGTTAGCATACTAGAAGTAAATCATCAATCATATATTTTAATCAATAAAACATAATTCATGGAACGTTTTATACAAATAATTCCATTTGTCCAACTTGAAATACACAATATTAGATAACAGTTATCAATAATACAAAATGAAAATTCAAATAGGGAATAAATATATCTAGTTGTCTAGCTCAAAGTGTGGCATCACATGTGGTAAAAAGGTGAGGGTTACTCTCGAAGTAAATTATCTGCCTCCTCCTAAGTAGTAGACTATAAGCCATACTTGTCCTAGTAGACCTTAACCCAATCCACCAAGAATGGTCTAGGTCTTAAGATCTATGGTCCAATACACTTAAAGATGCAACTATAATAGTTCCCATGTATAATACATAAAATTCCCTTCACATGAGTGTGAGCTTCATCAAAAATAGGAAATGCAGGTAATGAAGAAGAATTTGAAGGCATCAAAAGATAGGGAGAAGAGCTATGCAGATCAGAACGAATTGTTCAATGAGTTTCAGGTTGGGGAATAGGTGTACTTACACATCAAACCAAAGAAGAGATCCTTACAAATTGGATCATGTGCCACACTAGCACCCCGGTTTTGTGGACCCTTTAACATTATTGAGAGGATTGGGCTAGTAGTCTATAGACTTGAACTGCCTCCAACAGTGAAAGTACATGATGTTTTCCATGTGTCATTACTTAATAAGTATGTTAAATATTTTGATAATGTGATTGACTAGTCTGTATTGTAGGTGGGACAAAATGGAGAATTCTAGCCAGAGCCTTAGTGTATAATAAAAAGGTTCTCATGCTCCGGAATGAAGAAATCAATCAAATTAAGGTGCAATGGAAGCACGTTGGGCCAAATGAAGCTACATGGGAGATAGTAGATCATATGCGCACTATGTATCCTTGCTTGTTTGCTGGTTGAGGCAAAGTAGTTCTCGTGTGGTGTTTTGGTATATGTCTTGGTATATGTTTTGGTATATGCTTTGGTGATGTTGCTATATGTACATATGTATATTGATCTAAATACCACCATGAGCTATGTTATAATGCTCCAATAAGCAGTATGGGTGTCATGTCATTATGATATTATGTTTCTTATTTTTTCATGTTGGTTTTCTTCTCAGTAGGTTGGTCATTGTAAATACTACAACGAGATAAGTTATAAAGTTCCATCGGTAGTATGTTTTTCTTTCAGTAGTCTTGTGATAAGTGTTTCTGAACATTGAGGACGGTGTTCCCCCAAGGGATACGGTTCTGTAACCACCTTGGTGAAAATTCCATGTAATAAAACTAATAAAGGAAAAATAATAACCACGATTGATGGGAAACTTATTCAAAGATGAATGTTGGAAAATACATCCTAGTGTGGGTGTTCTATTTGTTATTAATGGCTAAGGACATTCGAAAATGAAATAGCAAAGGATTTGGAAAGGAAAATTGCATTTTTGGCACATTTATTTATGAAAATAATGGAAATCAGGAGAAAAGGGAGGTGAAAGGTCACAGGTTGTATGTGAGGAGGAAACTGAAGGAAAATAATGAAAAATGAGGAAAATGGAGGCTTAATTGAGAAAATGGCTTTGGAGGATCAGTTGGTAACTTTTGTCAGTTCAGTTTTGGAGCTCTTTCATTTTCCTCTCTCTCTGTCTCTCTCATTCTTGGACACTTAGATTTTTCTTGGAGCACTCTTGGAGGGTGTGGCATATTTTGATTTTTGGAGCAAGAATGCAAAGGAAGAGAAGCAAAGTGTAAGAGTACACTATGATCAACAACCAAAGTGGGTTATGCTTGCAGGTACTGGGTTTCATGTATTTTTGCTCAAATAGATTTGGAATGCCTGGAATATGCATGTTGTTTATTGGTCGTAATTTTTCACTCACACGGAGGATTTCCTAGCTTGATAATGTATTTGCCTAGCCTTTCCATTTCCTGGAGGACCATGGTGTTGTGTGTTCATTTGCTTTGTTTTCTGGTTGGTTCTCATGTTTCCATAGCTTGGGTTGGGTTACTGGTTCCTGGAGCCTTGGTTGGACAAACACTGTGGAGCCCTATAACAACTTGGGTTGAGTTATTAGTCCTAGAGCTTTGGCTGGAAAAACGCTTTGGAGCCCTTAGTGGATTGAGTTACTAGTCCTTGAGCCTTGATTGGAACAAATGCTCTAGAGCCTTGGAAGGCTTGGATAGAGGCCAATCTAGTGATGGTTTGGTGATGTCTATCCGTGAGGTGGAATCACTATTTGATTGACTAAGCTGGTTGGCCTTTGGAAGCCCTGGATGGTTTTAGATTGATGTGTTTTATGAGATCCCACATTCATGCTTGGAATATGACACGAGGGTGACTAGTTGAAGAGAGTTTTGGCTCAGCTATGTCCACGGTTGGGTGGTTCATGGAAGTCCTACAACTGGTTTTCCTTTGCATCAATAATATGCGGTTATTTCTCCCTGTTATTTTATGAGTATTATATTGGTTACATGTGGATCACATGGTTGTGATTTCCTTGGTATTTTATTTCTATTATGTTGGTTATATATGTGTTCTATGACAATAGCTATGTATCTCTCTCATCATTTTTTTACTTGTAAATGAATGAAAAATGTATCTATGACCTAAAGGATGAAACGATAGCTAATGTGTTGAGGCATCAATGCTTCTTAGCTATTCTCAGATGAGTATGAGACCCCTATTCTTAGATCTCTCAGTTACACCTGTAGATTACATATGCATGATATGTTTGATGAAATGCCCGTCATGTCTAGTAGGGGTCCAGTCAAGGTCTTATTCAACTAATTGCTTTTGTATTTGCATTTCCTTGTTATCTTGTTATTTTACAAGTTTCATTCAATTTAGGGCAATGACTTGGGCTTGGGCTTGAAAGAGTGGCTCAATTCCCAGGGATGCTAGAACAACACTGTGTAATTTAGTCCCTAGATGTTAGTATGCCTTGTCATGAGAATGTCTAAAGCCTCTTGGACACTGTCATGCCCATACCATTGGAGCATTTGGGGTCAAGTGGTCTAAAATCTCAGTGGGATCCAGGGGATGATTGAAAAAAATGTTGGGATGGTTCCTAAGGGTCCTAATGTTGATTTTGAAGGTTTGTATGGTGCGTTTACATCAATTCCACTTCCTTAATGTGAATTAGGAGGTTGAATCTTATCATAGTGGCCTCTCGTCGCATGTTTACCTTGGTTGGCTAGTTACTTGGGTAGATGTGGGAGGAGGGTATTAGATCATTACGTTAGAGTGTGAAGTGGATAGAACCAAATTTTATGATTATTACCTTGAAAAATATGGACCATTAATATTTGAATGAAGAATATACATACTTATGGTAGGGGTTATATGAAGAACCATCCTCAAAGAGTCACATAAAGAACTTTATTGTGCACATCCTAGCGTGAAGAATATGTACACAAACATGAATAACTTTTATTTGGGCTAGGATGAAGCATGGAGTTATCCAACTTGTCACCAAGTGTCTTAGTGTCATGAGTGAGGTTGACCATCATGACTCAATAGGGCTCCTATAATTGCATGATGTCCCTATGTATGAATGGGAGGTCATTTCTAAGGATTTCATTTTGTGTTTTCCATTCATGTCAATATGACACAACACCATATTGGTTGTAGTTGATAATTGGCCAAAAGTGGCCATTTCAACACAATGAGAAACACTTACGATGTCACTGATGTGGAATGAGTGTTTGTAAATGAAGCTATATAACTAGATGGGTTACCGATAAATATAATTTTTGATAGAGACTATATTTATGTTTTGGATAAGTTTGTAGTTAGGATTGTCTAACAGACCTAGGTTAAAATCTGATCCGGATTTAAACAGGAACACAATAGATTACAGAGATAATCATAAATACAAAGATGCGATAACCATAAATAAAGAGATGCAGAGGAAATAACACTTCATTTCATTAATGGAAAATACCGAAATATGCTTACAACTAGAATTGGAAATAAACCAGCTAGGACGATGGTAGCTTATCTCTGAGAAGAGATGTGTGGCTTCATGCCTCTGAACTGTGTTACAATGAGGCTCGAAGGCCTATTTATTGTTGAGAAACAATGGAAAAACCCTTCACATTCCAAAACCTAACCCTGGAAGATGAAACGCCAAATTGTGGGCCCCGTTTTTGGGTAAATTGGTACATCAACTTCCCGGGGTCGTGACTTTGTCGTCTTATCTCCGTTTGACGCGTATTATAGCTCTTGGAAAGATCTCTCCGAGGACTACTGTTGGGATGGGCAACATCGGTCCATGGACCCATGTTGCCCCCGGATTCCCAAAAAACGTCGTTTAGGGCCTCAAAACGGCTCCGGAAGTTCAGGACCCGAAAAACTGCTAAAAATAGTAAGTTGTGCTACAATTAAGGAAACTGAAAATGCTGAAAGAGACAATTGTGGGGGTCCAAATGGGATAGGTGGGTGGCCACCAACATCCACCTGGATCATTCCTCCCCCCTTAGGAAGCAATGGTCCCCATTGCGTTGAGTTCCTCCATCTGCTGAACTTGTCCTGCAATCTCTGATGTGTCCAGTACTGGTGGAAAGCATGGTTGATGTCGGTCCACATTGAACACTTGGTGCAGGTGAAGAAATGGAGGAATGTTGTGCTTCAAAGCATTGTTGCCCATAGCCTTGGTACTGGTGTAAGGACCATGTCGGAGTGGTCGGAGCCTCTGATGGGTTCTAGTAAGGCGTTCTTTCTGCAAATGTAACCAAACTTTGTCGCCCACCTGAAACTTGTGTGGTACCCTTGTGGGTGAGGAGAAGTTGTTCCTGTGTGCTGTCATGACTGTATCCCTCTGCTGCTGCTGCTGCGTGGAGGAACCCTTGGCGGGGGTCATGGATGTAGCAACGATCTTCCCCTTACTTTGGGAGTGAACCATACAGATGAATTTCCTGGTCTGTGAGATGAGCTCGCTGCCTTTCTTAGCAGTGATCAAGGAGGTGGCAGTAGGTGGGGCTATCTCTGGTATCCTGTATAATGAATTACTCAAATAAATAATGACAGCGTGAGGCCTTGACTCATACACAGCATGTCGCCTCCACAAGTATGGTTGGCCTAATAATACATCACAAACATCCAGAGGTGTAACATCACACAATACCTCATCTGTGAATGGTTTGATGCTGTAGGGAAGGCGGCACTGCTGACGAACTTTGAGATCTCGTCCTTCATGAAGCCACCCGATACTGTACGGCTGCGAGTGTGGTGTAGTCGGTAGGCCCAACCGCTTCACGACCTCTGCTGAAATCAGGTTCTTTTGGCTCCCATTATCAACAATGAATTGCAGCGGCGAACCCTTCACCCACATCTGTGAGTGGAAAAGACGTTCCCCCTCCTCTGGCTCTTCGGGCTCATTCTTCTGGATCTTGGCAGTGGCAACAGTGGCGCTGGGATCCGCATCAATGATCTGCTTCCCTTTGCCATTCCCCCTGTCGGGTTCTGGCTCAGGGTCGGAACATGTATCTGATTCGGAAGCCTTCAACTCAGCCACCAGCGACTGCTTGGTCCGACACTCACTTGTGTTATGAGTGTGACTCTTGTGGAACTCACACCACTTTCCTGTGTCCTTCTTCGGCTTTGTGGTGTTGTTCTTTTCTTGTGGCTTTGACGGGTTGTCCTGGGTCACCCCGCCTTGGCTTTGTCCTTTGGTCTTCTGATTTGCAGATCCAAAGTCTCGCTTCTTTTGTTTTAACTTTTGCTCGATTTTGGCAGCGTATCGGTATGCTGTGCCGAGAGGAGATGTTCAAGAACTCCATTTCTTCCTGGTTGTACTGTGTAGGCAGCCACGGTATTTGAGTATGAGATGCTTCTTTGCATCTTTGATCCCCAGCTTTGTGCGAAGGGTATGAAAAATGTTTGTGAACTCTGGCACATCTTGGTCTCATCCCTGCCGTAGTGTGGTCCATTTGATGTATTTGTCCTCATAGCTTTTGAGAGGGTAGTACTGCTCCTTGATGGCATCTCAGAATGAATCCCATGTGGGTGCGGCTGAAAATAGTGAGCCTGTACTTTCATCCTTCTGATCGCAGTGGGTTTCCCACCGGTCCTTGACGTGGGGGGCTGCTTTGAGAAGAGCGAAAACTATCTTTTCCCGACTTGAAAATTCATGAACAGAAAAATAACCCTCTAGCAGATTTAACCATTTATCTACGGCATCTGCATCTATTTTACCCTCGAAGATGGGGATTTCAAAATTAACTTGTACCTTAAAGGGCGTGGCGTTTCGAGAGTAGTTGCTAGAAGCCGATGCGTCACCTCTAGGTAGCCGCTGAAGGATCTGCGCAAAGCTATCCATAATCGCGTTCCTTTGCCGCTCGAGGGCTTCTTCGAGCAAGATTTTGATAGGATCTCCCACCCCCTCGTCTTTCTTCTCATTTGCCATGGAAGGCTGTCGGGATTTTTGAGGCTGGTCTTGCAAAGGTTCGACCAGTTCAAGCCCTAACTCCTTATATCCCGACCTCGTTGGGGACATGCAAAGAAAAACAGAGGAAAAGCAGGCCACTCTAATACCACTGATCTGGATTTAAATAGGAACGCTACAAAATACAGAGATAACCATATACACAAAGATGCAGCGGAAACAATGCTTCATTTCATTAATGGAAAATACCGAAATATGCTTACAGCCAGAAATGGAAATAAACCAGCTAGGGCGATGGTAGCTTATCTCTGAGAAGAGATGTGGTGACTACATGCCTCTGAACTGTTCCGAACTGTGTTACAATGAGGCTCGAAGGCCCATTTATTGTTGAGAAACAATGGAAAACCCTTCACATTCCAAAACCTAACCCTAGAAGATGAAACACCAAATTGTGGGCCCTGTTTTGGGTAATTTGGTACATCAATTTCCCGGGGTCATAACTTTGGCATACGATCTCCGTTTGACGTGTATGATAGCTTGTTAGAAAGATCTATCCGAGAAATACCACTTTGGGAAGGGAAACATCAGTCCATGGACCCATGTTGCCCCCAAATTTCCCAAAAAACGTTGTTTAGGGCCTCAAAACGGCTCCGGAAGTTCAGGACCCGAAAAACTGCTAAAAATAGTACGTTGTGCTACAATTAAGGAAACTGAAAATGCTAAGAGAAACAATGATGGGGGTCCAGATGGAATTGGCAGGTGGCCACCAATATCCACCTGGATCATGATCCTTCTTCCTTCTCTTAAAAACAAGAAAATTTGTAGCTTGTGTCTCTGAGTTGGTATGTGACTTACTTTCCCTTGGCTTCTTTCTTTCTTTATCTTTAGGGATGGGAGTCTGTAATGATGACTAACTAACTAGTTGTTCCTCAACTTCCTGCAAACTATTTTATACCCATTCCTCTTGGTTTTCATATTTTTCTATCTCGGGCCTTGGTGTATGAGGAATCAAGATAAGGAGTACTTTTTTGTTCAACCCTTAGCTTAGAGATTACTCCCAAGGGGTCATAGGACCATGTAAAACTGATTTTGAACTTCGTCTGTCTTAGGACTGTCTCTACCTCATTTGCTGCTCCTCTAGTGTTCACAACATAAGGGCCCACTTGTGATTTTAGTTTGAACTATGATTTTTTCTTGTTAGATACAAAATGCATCTCTTCCATATTAAGCATCTATCTAGCATATTCTAAAGCAAATATTCTTACTAGTAAAACAAATGGTAGGCGATATGGAGGGAGTTCACATCCATTGTTGGGCATGAAATACCCCAACGGCATGTTTTGGGGCTCAAAGCCCAAGTTTTGAGTTGATATTGTTGTAAATCTTCGCAAATTGAGGCACAAAATGTATGCTAGAATCATCGAGCTGTCTGCCCTAGTCTTTAATGTAAGGTTGGCCTACCCATGGTCCGCGTGAGGCTCTAAGGTGTAAAGAGAGATCCAATCTAATAGAGAATGGATATGAAATGTCCTAGAGATTAAGTCGAAGTACGAAGTGTGTTTTGGGTCATAAAGTAGGGAAAGGCTCTGCAGCTGAGTGTGCTGCGTAGGGTGGAGTCGAGTCTGTCATCAGAGAAGAGATTAATAAATAAAGGTTTTGTTACAAATTTTGTGTATCTGTTCTGAGTTATTATATGCTTAATATCATTTGCGAATATACTGTTTCTTTACTATGCGCACTTGTATGAATTGTGAATATTGTTAAGTATAACTGAAAGCATACAAATAAGCTAAGTTAATAAACTAATATCTGATTAATAGTAAGGACTTGGGTAATAACATTGTTCAGCCCCCGAGTAGGACTGTGTGAAGGCATCACCTCAGGCTGTGAGGAATGGGTAAGTATGCGTGGCGATGTACGCACATGGTCAAACTAAGGACCAATTGAAACCACCAGACATCTCCAGAGTGCGGAAACCTGGTTCTAGCACCCTCCCATACTACTTTGGGTGAGACCTTAATCTGCACTCCATGGGTTGTTGCCGAAAGGGCCAGTAGTATCGAGATTTATTTGGCTAAATCACTTATGAACCTGGGTCAGTCCCCAACAAGCCAAAAAATGGTTCTGTTGCTGGGACCGAGAGCTGCATTAGGGATGTCTGATGTCGTGTCACTGGAATCCGAGCAAGAAAGAAATTGAAGAGTGGTTGGACAGAAATATTCATGAGTTCGTGGCACAAGAAAACAAGGATCCACAGGTATCAAAGGAACAATAGTTACAGCACTACTTATATATGGAAATCCATGAAACTTTCTTTGCATCCTTCCCCTCTAAGTTGTATGAGTGGATCACGAAGCTAGCAAATAGTCAGGGAAGGTGTAGGCTCAACAAACCGATTGTGTGGACTCCAGAATTAGTAAGCAGACTAGAAGCATCATAAAATAATATCACGTGCGTTGTGGTCCATTGGCTTGATCAAATTATAGGAGGGTTTATCACTGAATTCACGATAGACACGTCAATCAGCTACAACGAGGCGAAATGACGCTTCCTCAAAGGACGACGAGGTAAGTACATTAAATATTTGAACACTTGGATTAAATGCTATTGTGTGAAAAGCGGGTTATGCAAATAAATTGATGTTTGGGGCTACGCAGAGTGGTAGGATCTATAGGAACGAAGGTAGCACATAGATAGAGAATAGCCCATTGATTTCGCCTCAGCGAGAAAGCAAGGAAGATCTCGTGAAAGTTTCACCAAGAAGTGCGATCGGTCTAATAAGGAAATGAATTCTGTGCATACCATTTCCACCTACACCACCACCAGTCTCACCATATTCACCCTCATCTCCACCTACACCACCTCCACCACCACCATAGTTCAATATGGTGAGTGTGATAAAATTTCCAGTGTTCAAAGGAGTAGGGAACGTAGGTCTGAACAAATTTTGGTTCATAGTAGAAGTGGTATGGGAAGCACAAGGAGTCGTGGATGACAATATAAAGAAGGTAACATTGGTAAGCACATTATAGGATCGTGCATTTACATGGTACATTAAGAATTCTAATGACCATCCAAACGTGGGGATCACAGATATCCAAGTTGTGCTGAACAGGGAATTTAGTAGGCCAAAATCGGAGACACAATCGATTATTGGGTTTAAGGAAATCCCGATGCTTCCAAGCGAGATCCCCTGGGACCTGGATCAGAGAATAAAGAGTATGATTCATGAAGCCAACATGACCTGGATGGATGGATAACACCACACATGGTTTGTAGCGTCACTAACACTACATCTAAGGACCACATTGTCGCAACAAAAGTTATCCACTCAGGCCAAAGCTTTAGAGATTGCAATGAGACTACAAGATCCTGGCCTGGGAGTCCAACAAATCCATGTGCAACTAAAAGATTTGTGTCTCGAAATGTAGAGTTTGAAATATGACAGGACAACTAGCCCAGAGGCGCGCGAGGAGGTATGTTGCATAAAGCGCAAGGGAGAGTGACACGACAAGGACCATTGTTTAGTCTTCGCTAACTACTTGGTGGGAGGAGGGTCGATGCCATTAAGACCAGAAGCACAAGCAGAACTGAGTGCGGTGCCTGCATTATGGTGTGCAATTTGTTAGATAGGAGGAAAAAATGCTATGGATAATTGTCATCTATTACAGAAGTATACGCATACATGCCAACAATTGTTTTGTAATTTCTACAACTTAGTAGGCCATGACGAACACACCTGTAGAAGTTATGAACTGATGATGGATCAGAATCCTGCATACTAAGTTTAGATCAAAATGCGAACCCTCGATCAAAATGTAGGAATGACGTGCACTGGATTCTAGGGGTGCAGATGAGGTTAAGGCAGAATGGGACGAGGAATGGGTTGCGGACAGTTGATTTGTTACAATTGCAGAGGGCTAGGTCATTATACCCATGATTGTAAAAATTTGATGCAAGCATCATGTTTATATTGTACCCAGTTTGATCATGAGATGGAGGACTTCCCTACATTGATAGCGAGATTGCACGACAAAGGAATACTCCAACCTCCACCGATGCAAAAACTACAAATGATGAGGTTTGATCCACACGAAGAGGAGTTGAATGTAAACATTATGCTATGAAGTGGTATCACGATAGGAGATGAAAAATATAAGCAACTAGAAGAGAGCGCGTGGGTTTGCAAGGCTCCAACAAAGGAACCAAAGTTCAATTTGGAGCGCGCGAAGGAGACATTCATCGAAGCTAAGAAGAGCTTCACGGAGGCATCCACTTCAGGTAGTAAGGATCAACTAGAACCAGGGATGGATCCTTCAATGCTCACTACCTTTTTGGAGACATGCATGAAGTTGCTTTGCGACAGCAAAGTAGTAAAAGGACTGCAAGAACTCATCACTAGATGTGATGGATCAGGGGAATCATGCGTAGTTCGGAATCTAGGATCTAGGATTGAACATGAATGTACTGCCAAAATAGACATGGGAATGCATGGGTAGGTCCACGTTATAGTGGTCCCCTATTCAATTGCAAATGGAGAACTAACAAAAGACCCTACCCATGGGAAGATTGCAGGGAGTAATGGTGGATATTGAAGGTGCGAGTGCACTTGCAGATTTTGAAGTGATAGAGATTGTCAATGACAACAATCTCTATCTTGCATTACTGGGAATAGATCAGGCCACTGAAATGAACAGAGTGATAAATGTAAAGAAGCACAAAATGATTTTTGAGAAAAAATCACTGCGTGTAGTGGTACCTTTAGACCTTGCGGAAGGATTGCGCTACATGGAGCTAGTGTGTGACGATCTAGACTATATCTATAAGATAATCGCTCAAGAACAGGATTAGGTAAATCCTACAACGGATGGAAGGATTTCATGGGATCATGAAAGCTCCTGCACATCAGATTCAGATGAGGAAGTAGAATGATGGTAGAACCGATTACACGAGGTAACCACACTCAATTGCAACATGATGGTAAGATCACTGCACTGCGTGACAATAGAGGTAAAGGATCTACCTATGTATGATGGGATTACAATGGTGGAAGATTTTTTGAACAAATTTGAACGAGAGGTGCCAGAACAGTAGCGTTTTGATGCTCTAAAATGGGCACTGCAATGTACACTTGCAAGGTGGTGGGGTATGCATTAGAGAAGCTTTGAGGACTAGCGCGGATGCAAAAGGATGATGCGCCTATGATTTGGGAAACCATAGATGTGGATAGCAAACAAGTATAACGAACAAGATGATCCACATACGCACCTCGTAAAATGGACCAAGGTCTACGGGGAAGAGCCACAACCTGAATGGGTGCATTTGTTCTATCATACTTGATGAGCCCCAAATTGGGTAACTTATTGGGCTCATTTTTCCTAATTATCCTTGTTCATTCCTTGTTCAATCCTTCATTTTTCATAGCTTATTCATTATTTTTCAGTATGTTTATGTCATTTGTACGAATAAGGGTAGTCACTCGTCCTAGGTGGCTAACACGTGCTTATTTCAGGTTTTTTGACACATGTTGGAGCAAAACCGAGCAATCATGGGCTAGATGACAGCCAAGCTTGAGGTGAGGATTCATAGGGGGGTTGTCTATGACATTATATAGCCCTTCCTTGGGATCTTCACCCCCAACTCCGAGCTCCAAAGGCCACCAAAAACAGATCTTGAAGGCAGCCAAGCAGATTTTGGAAAAGGGACTGTCTACTCACAGTTTGGGCAGCCAAGTCCCATAGATTTAGGAGGCTAGCTAGGGCCCTCGTGGTGTATAAATGATAAGGCCTCAGCCTTCGTAAGGGACTTTTGAAACCATTGCATATTTCTGCACTACAGTGTTGTCAACTTTAGCTTGTTCTCTTGTAGCCATTTTGGCATAACTCTTGACTTATGCTATTTTTTTATAATGAGAAGCAGTCTGATTTTATATCAACTCTCAGTTTTCTATAGGAGCCGTAGCTCTCAGGTTTGGGCCCAACCTGAGAGCCTAGGGTCTCCTTTATGTATTGTTATCTTTCCTTTATGCATCGTTGTTTTCCTTTTATGCATTTTCAAACGTATTTCTATTAGGCAGATTTAGTTGTGTTGATTAATTAGGTCACTGTTTATGAATGGAATTGCTTCAGATGTTTAGAATAGATTGGTAGGATAATAACAGGGAAAAAAGCTCCAGAAAAGGGTCAACAACACTTTCGGTTTCACCTCTTCCTTATTGGATCAGGGGCTGGAATTGAAGTAACCGTGTTGTCCCAAACAAAAACACTAGTTTGCTTTACCATGCAATCCTTAGTGTAATGTTTCCATTTGCAGAAGTTGGTTATGGGTTTAGATCTCTGAAATGTTTCATTGCATAGTTGATATATACGGTTCTCTTTCAAATAAAGCTGTTGTTCATTCACTTTATTGTTAGTTAGATTAGATTAGCTAGGACTTTGATTACTTGCAAGACTTTGTTGATTTAGTTGAATGTACACAGTGCAGGGCATCTCTACCACTCTTTCATCCACCTAAGCTTTATCATAGCCATCTGTTCCATCTCCTAGCCAGGTTCCTCATCTCACATCTATCCTCTTGCCCACATAACCCTACCTTTTTGTGCAATCATTGTTTCAGCCTTCTTTGAGCCAATTCAGCCTTCTACACCTTCTCACAACTCCATCCACCAGTCCCTGGGCCACTGCAGACCCCTAACCTACCTCCACATCCATTCATGCATCTTCCCTCACTCACCCATCCTCTAAAATCCAATTTTTAAACATCCTGTAGAAATTTCTGAACATCCTGTAGAAATTCCTCAACATCCTGTAGAACCCCTGCAGACTCCCTGTAGAAGCTCACAAATGAGGTTTCTTGATAGCCAAACTTTGTGAAACTCTCTGGAAGGGTGTTAGGGACTCCTTAGACCCTCTCTGC